>JAXGGA010001930.1:0-135910 GCA_038373865.1 Uloborus plumipes
CTGATGCAATGCATAAATGTTGCACTTAGAGCGCAAATAACTCTAATATTATGTGCGGCGACTTCAGTTTTATTTTTTGCTTTACTAGCAGATTTTCTCATTTCTCGTACTGAAAAATAATAACCGCTTAGCTTCATTTATTTAATTCCAATTCCTGACTTTCTTCACCACGAAAAAATCGACCGTCAATTTAGTTCAATATTCTTTTTCGTTATAATTATAGTACTGAAATACAACTGCCTGTTTTACTTAATTTATTGTATTTGCTTACAATTAAGAGAATTCGTAACGATATAAAAGTTGAGTGTTTAATTTGTGGAAGTACTTTTGATGACGATTATAGACGAAAACATGAGAAACTTTACCACGGTGGAAAACATATCTCCGTGAAACTTACTGGAGCTCCAAAAAAATTCATTTGATGCTGCAAAAAGGAAAATAAAGACTGCTTCAAGCAGCGAATTATCGCCATTAACGAGTAGTTTTAAATTGATCTTTTTTTCTTCCTCTCTTAATTTGTTTCAATGCATTTTTTTTTCTACTCACCGATTTTAATCAATGGCCACAGGACTCCCACACTTGAGAGCCTGTCGCAATACATTTTGGGAGCCCCTTGTTTAACGTGGACATCTCTTTTCATGTGCAGTTTAAATTCCCGGCTCTTAAGTCACAGTTGCGACATGTGACTTGGAAAATCCGCCATCGACCTAAATAATTAGAAACAAATTAATTTCTTCGTTAAAGGTCGTCATGCCTTTGGAAAAAATTGTGTAAAAACTTAAGCAATAAATTAAGTTTAATCTTTGTTTAAATTATTTTTCAGACATTATGCTTTTTTCTTTGAATGCAATAAAATTAGTTTTCATCATTTTCAATAAATTATGCATGTAATATATGAAGAAATTGTGTTAAAAAAATCCCGTTATAATTTCGTTGATTCGCCATTGAAAAATAAGCTACTAATAGTCTATTTTCTGTGTAATTGTGTGTGTGTAATTTAACCTTTTACGGCTAGCACCAGATTCGCGTCAGTGGCGTAGCCTTAAGTTAAAAAAAATCAAAAATGAAATATTCGTTTTGCATACATAATTTCCCTACACTGCAAAAAATGAACTGTCGTTTTCACCTTATAATGCAGCCGAGGTTCCAATTTAAAACTGTAATATGCAAATTTATAAACAAAAACTAGCAACTGTACAGTTTCTTACTGTAAAGAGAATTTTTAATTTTTTATCGTAAAATTTAACTGTATTATTCTGTAAAAACAACATACATTTTTTAGTGTACTCGAATACCTTAAGAAATCTCGAAGTTTAACTAATACCGTTATACATAATTTTTATTGGATCCCTCCCCCAAAATGAAAGCATAGCTACGCCAGTCACTGAGTGCCCGAGTTAACTCAATAATTTGCTCTTTCAAGCCTCAGAACGTCCACAGTTCTGCTTTACCAAAGATACAAGTATTGTTATTAGTTGTTTTCAGCATTTACAGAACCACTTCGAAAAACAGTAAAAATATAAGACGCTAAGGTTTGCATACATACTCGTATTTTTTCATTCGGCACATCTTGAAGTTCCATTCGGCAAATTGAGAATTTTCCCCCTCCCAAAAATTTAAGCTCGGGGCGCCCCTGATTTCTTATCTAGTTCATCTTCGAGTAGCTTCCATAAACCTGCCTTGCGGCCAGTATTCGCTGATTCACCATCCATCGTGATAGCAACAAGCTTTGTGAACCGATAGTCGAAAATCACGTGCGAATGCTTTCCCCTCTCGGACATTCAAATCTCTTCAATGTTGACAGGTAACGCCCCGCCTTTGAGAAGACACAGAGGCATCGGGGACTATTCTCTCCAAAGTTGAAATACCTATAATTGTCCGAGCGATAAGAAACTTGTCCTGTCTCACTCTTTTGCTTGTGGGAAGGGTTTAGAGGTCACGTTTTCATGTGGCATTTGTTTAGAGAAAAATAAAACAAAAAATTTAAAACACATAACCGCTGGAAAAAAATTAGGAAAATGTAGGTGGGCAATTTCATTTGACTGTGGGGGCAATGTTATTTGACTGCGTGGGCAATTGCCCAAAAAAACCCCCTTAAAATATGCCCTGTTTCTCTCTCATGAAACACTTTGGCTTATTAAAATGTCAAAAACAATAATTCAAATTACTGTATTTCCCTACCTGTGGGTATCTTGAGTTCATAACATTATTCATCCGAGCGTAATTCCAATTTGCGAAGTCATTGGCATAATTTTTCATTCCATAATTATTAGATTACAAATACAAATACAAATGTGGCGACCAGCAGCAGGCTCTGAGCCCAACTTGGCTGGTCCTAGTCAAATTAAAGACCCCAATGAAGATCAATGGCCCTTTTAAAGCCATCTACTCCATAATATATTAATTACAAAGATTAAGAAAGAATAAAGAAATAAAATAAGAATATATCATTGAGGCAAATATTTGGCATTATTGTGCTTTAAATCTATTTAAATCCTTTAATTGTGATGAACAACAAACATTATTATGCACAAATAAAATGTATCGAACACCTGTAGTGTTGAGTTATTAGGTAATATCAGTGCAACTCTATGAATTGGCTTTGTTATGGTTACTTACCTTTATCAGTCTTTTTCTAACTTGAGATGAGTTTTCGTGCTTGAATTGGTTTTAAAACACCCTTTAAATCAGTTTCACTAACATAACGTAAGTCTTCTGGATTAGTTACACCTAAATCTGTTACACTCCAAAAGAGCACTTAAAAGAACACTTTAGAAAATTGTCTTTTCTAAACACTGCTTGATAAATTTGTAACTGGTGTTCTGATCCAATATTGCCCCAGATGCCTTTTATAAGTTATGCCTCAAATCTCTCAAGCTTTCTAATAGTCTAAATATTGGTCCAAATTTGTCACTGTAACAAGAGGTCTCTATAAAGCACATGTGCAAGATATTGCTTACATTTTCGTTATACTGTTGGCCCCGCTTAATCGGGTAACGGATAAACGAATACCCCGTTTATACGAATAAAATAGTGAAAAGGGGGCACAACTAAGGCAGCGCAAGCACTGCGACCACAGTTCTATTGTACTATATAAACTGTACCATATATATTGTACTATATACGAATAAAATATCTCAAAACCAAATATATATCCCATGTCATAGACGCAATTAGGGATGCACCGAGTAGCATTTTACCGATTAGCCGAGTACCGAGTACTCGGCCTTTCACTACTCGGCCGAGTACCAATTGTTTTTTAAAAAATTATTGACATAGAGCGGTACAGGGTTAGAAATCATTACAAAATTTTACTGGTCTTCTCGACCAGTGAACATGAATATATACTGGTTAACAGACAACATCACTGGTCCACCTTAAATCATTAATCACATTTTTTTTCTTTAAAAAAAATGGTGGTCCTTGGATTGTTTATTATTTTTATGGTGATTCGAGGCGAGTTTTACTGGTCTGGAACCAATGGACCAGTAGTAAATTCGCCAAAGTAATAGATTCATTTTCTAAGCAATAGTATTATAATTATACGAACATTTCAAAAAACCGTGCCCGGACCAGTGGTCGGAAGTAGCGCGCTACAAGTAGCGAAACTACTGTAGTAGCTACATTTTTTAGTAGTTTGTAGTGTAGCGCACTACTTTTTAAAAAAAGTAGCGTAGTGAGTAGCGCGATACAAAAAAATAGTAGTTTGTAGCGATTTCTGAAAACTACTTTTAAATTAAAAAAAATAAATAAATAAATGAAAAAAATTAAAAAAAAAGAGAACGAAGGAAAAAAACAGGGTTTTTCTTGTGGCGAATATTCGTAAAAATTGTAAAAATATCTAAAAAATGAAATTTTAGCAAAAAAAAAGGAACAAAAAGGAAAAGTAATAAATAAATTCAAAGACAATTCCTATTTCTATTTCATATTCGAATGAGGTAATTTTTTATTCTAAACCACTTTTCGAATTTTTTCGGTCGATCTTCAAACGGTGTATTCTTGTTATTTATTTATTTATTTTTTTAAGTAGCGAAGTAGCAACTACATTTCAAAAGTAGTGTAGCTCGCTACATTTAAAAAAAGTAGTTGTAGCTGTAGTTAACTACATTTATAAGAAAGTAGTTGTAGTTGTAGTTCGCTACGAAAAATATGTAGTTTTTCCAACCACTGGCCCGGACAGATTTCGTGTGAAAAATGACGAGTTTACAGAGAATCGCCCTTGTATTATTATTCTTGTTATTAAATGCTTTTTTAAATCAGCAGAACATGGAATGTTTACATTTCATATAAAATAATCGGAAAATTATCAACTAAAACTTAAACAACAATTAATTTGATGTTAAAAATGCTTTCACTTACGGCAACTCAGCTGCAGGTTTCATCAAAACATCCGCCATTGTTTCGAATCCAACGATGGGTCACGTGGTTAAAATCGACCAATCGAGCTTCGCGGTGAAGAAACCGTTAACAGTTAATGCGCTTATAACCGGCTGCGGAGATTAAAAAAACAGAGAAATCCTGTATTTTATCTAGTTTCATCACAAACAGATTTTTTCTGTAAAAAATATGGATAATTTCTTCAAAATTTGCAGTTTTTTTTTACAGTGCAGTGTCGTTTTTTACTAGTAAAAGCACGCCAAAATAATAACTATGCACAACGGCACTAACGATTGCTGCGTGATATTTTGAAACTAGAGATATGCCGATATTACCACAAGGAAGAGTTTAAAAAAATGAATTTTTTGATGTAGGGTGAGTTCTGGTAAGTGCGTCCACTGGGAATTATATGAACACTGTCCTGAAATGGCTTCTGCAACACATCGACTGTGTTAGATAACTGTCTAATAATAATTTCAATAGGTAGAATTCAGGCCAGGATTCAATAGACGAAACAAAATCAGAGACAACTTAAATGTCTTCAAAAAAACTCGAAAGTAAAGATTGAGAAGGTTTTGTTTCAGTTTCTCTTGTAGTCATATCAAGCAATTGAAGTCAATAAATGCAAGTTGTTTCTTTTGAGTAATAGCTACTAATAACATACATGGGGTATTTTGATCAAAGACTAACTCAAATTTGTTTATATGACGGTACGCACTTTCCCTTTCTTTAAAGTAAGGTGGGGGTAAGTGCGTACCATTATGATGAGGCAAGTGTGTACCATTACGTAGAAAATCCGACTCTCGTAATTCACCTTTAATTTTGCTTATAACTCTTTTATAAGCCGATGATAAATCCGACATCATTTCCATCAAGTATTTATATTTACATTGAATGCGGCATAAGATTTCAATTTTATTCATTACCTCTGAAATATATTGGCTTTTAGATATCAGTTAGTAAATTTTTCGTTGAAAATAGCGATCATAAGCTACACTTAATTTAAACCAATAGGGGGATGATCTCCAGTGTCGATCCTATGCTGCGCTAAACTCGTGCGACCAACATCTTCGGGTGTAGATGAAAACACCTGCTTGAAGTCGTCCACCAATTTTTCCGCAGCGTATCTTTGATCCTTCGATAATGCTGCACTCCCAATTAATTTCGAAGTCAAGGATTCGGAAGACACAGTCTCGGAGGAATCAATTCTTCTGATGATGCAGTTTACGGGAGTACAAGTTGCCAACACTTCTCCTTTCTTGATATTCCTCGGTCTTTCACTTACATTGGCGACTCTCACAGGAACTGCATTCCTTGAAAGGTCCACAAGCGTAGATGCCACTAGTACTCCTTTTGGGCTATTACTCTGGTTAGGATATTCAATGAGGCCGAATTTAAAGCTGTTGTTTTCCTTGAGGGAGCCAGGTATTAGTACTTCTGATCTAGAGGGAATCAATAAATCTGTTTGGGCTATTATTTGATGAGCGGATTTTAAGTTATTTTCGGTGTTGAAAATTGCTATGTCTTCCCTCATCGAGTGCAGCTCATTATTTTTAAAGTCGATAGAAAAATCAAATTTTCTCAAAAAGTCCAGTCCGAGAATGAAGGGATCTGTAATGTCAGCGACGAATGCCGTGTGATGGTAAGTGGCGCTTCCGAACATTATTTCTAAGTTCACTTTTCCTTCAATCTCGATTTTGTCACCTGTCACAGTTTGGAGAGTAACGCAGGGCGGCGTCCATAAGATCTTGAGTCCAAATTGACGAGCCACATCAGTCTTAATAATGGTAACGTTGGCTCCTGTGTCCACAATCATTTCGCAGGGAAACCCATTCACATAAGCGTAAATGAAGAGTCCGTTGCAGCCGCCACTTCTTGGGGAAATCTGGAAAACTTTGGGAGACGTCTTCTTTTCTTGGCGAGCTTCGCAATTCCTTCGTACGTGGCCCTCACCGCCACATTTCCAGCACTTCAGTGTTTGTCTACCTTGGTCTTTGCGAGCCGCAATCTTCTTCAGGGTCCCCGACATCTCTTTGATTTGTCGCTCAATGTCCGAGAGACGAGTTGAGTTCGAATCCTGGGCACTCACTTCCACGCCCCTGATTGAATGGCGATCCTTGCGGGATATTTGCTGTGCAGCCTCGAACTTCATTGCGTAGACCAGACCGGATTTAAGATCTTTAATGTCCGCCATCCGGAGAGCCGTCTGAACTTCTGGATTTCGCACTCCATCTATGAAGTAGTTCAGGGCCAGGCTATCGCGAACACCCGAAGGACAGTCCGAGAAGGCGAGATGGGAAAGCCTCTCAACGTCTGCTGCAAAAACTTGCAAAGTCTCTCCAGCCCTCTGGAGTCGGGATTTCAGCTGGAGTTGGCTGAATTCTTTTTGGCAGGATTCGCCAAAGCGAAGCTCCAAGGCCGATGATAAGGCTTCGAAGTCATGGTGCTTGTCCTCTGGGAAGGTCTGTAGTATATCAGCTGCATCCCCTCTCAGCGAGGCTGCAAGTTGACAGGCTTTCGTGGAAGAGTCCCAGGAGTTTGCTTCTGCAACGATGAGGAACTGCTTCTTGTAAATATTCCACGAGGTCTTCCCGTCAAACGTGGCCAGTTTAATGGATGGACGAGAAGTTCCAGCTGCAGCTACACAGTCACTTGAGTTGTTGCAGGATGCTGATAACTTTGATTCAAGTTCTTTAATTTTCTTTTCCACATGGTTTTCTACTGTGGTGATTCGATTCTCAACGCTGTCTGAGTTGTTGCAGGATCCTGATAACTTTGATTCAAGTTCTTTAATTTTCTTTTCCACATGGTTTTCTACTGTGGTGATTCGATCTTCTAGAGCCTCCACTTTATTTTCCATGTTGATAAATTTAGTTTCCACCAAACTTTTCATTGACGTTAGATCGCTCTTAATTTCTTCTTGACTTGAAGTTATGCTAGCGGTTAAATCACTCTTTAATTGTTCTTGATTAGTAGCCAGATCATTTTTTAACTGTTCTTGATTAGTAACCAGATCATTTTTTAATTGTTCTTGATTAGTAGCCATAATCGCCATATCATTCTTGATTTCTTCTTGACTTGAAGTTATGCTAGCGGTTAAATCATTTTTTAATTGTTCTTGATTCGCAGTCATGTCACTTTTAACAGCGTTGATCGCATCAAGGAGTTTTTTTAGTTGTTCCTCCATTGCTCGAGTAATCACCATAAAATTCTGAAGTCAAAAAGTCCTCAGGAAGAAAAGTCCAAGTTCACAGAAAGTTCCAAGAAAGTCCTTGAAGATGCCCCACGTTGGGCGCCAAAATTGTAACGAGTCCGTAGCACCTTCAACTTTCTTCAAATGAGCATTCCAATCTTGAGGAAGTAACTATAAATTTATTTACAAGTATTTACACTATTTACAATATGAGCAGGAAACAATTGCTAAACATCCAGCAATTAGGTAGCAAAACAGTACACTGTACTCTCAACAGTAACTCAGCACCACGTATCAAACGTGAACAGTAATTAAGCAATTACAAAAGCAAAACAACCATTCGCCAAGCGAACGAAAACGAGCATCTCAGAATCAAATCTGAGAAACAACTGACTGACTTGTGTTCAAGGCCAGCTATTTATACTCGGAAGGAACATTCTAGCAAAATCCGGAGCATTCTGTTTCATTCATAACATTACGTAATCCATTCAAGAAACTTCTAGTAATAAAAAGAAAAAGAAAACACTCCGAGCGAAAAATGTCTTCACGCTTATTAAATGCAGGGCAAGTGTAAAAACTACAAAACGTTACAGGGCCGGTATACAAGTGATAAAGGTGATATCTTCAGATACTTTTGCAATATGACGTCAAATAAAACCAAAACTAATGAAAATGATGCAAGGCAGTAAAAACAACAACTATTTACAAGATTTGTAACAGTATTAAACCAAAATAAACTATGTAGACTATAAGTGATTATTACTAAATAAAAACAACTTACATTTGCTCACTTGGTCCTATTAAAAGGACAAAGGAAGAATCACAGACACAACTCTCTCAGTCTTCAAATCACAGTTGTTCGCAAGACACGTGGGATATCACTGATTGCGTTTCATCCATGCAAGCAAGTGCTGATCTCTAGTATTAGGAATTATCCCAAGGAAACTACCTAACATATTTAATATGTGCCAGAAGTTTTTCCTGAAAATATGCACATAATTTAAGGTGGACGCACTTACCCGGGGCCGACTTACCCCGCTAGGTAGGGAAAGTGCGTACCTTAGAATAGGTGTCATAAACCAGGTCACAAAACCTATGTTTATGGTTTATTTGACATATTGTATGCTTGAAAATCTTAGTAAAGGATATGGAAAGAAAACTAAAAAAAAAATTGTGAGTGTACAAGATTTTTCAACAGAGCAGCATCCTTGAGAACATGAACTTAGAAAAAAAAGGGTACGCACTTACCAGAACTCACCCTAATAAAAAAAATCGATTTTTGCAGATATGCCACTGTTCATTTCAAGCAGCGATATAATTATGTTGCTGCATAAAAGGAGAAGGGGGGGGAGTATGAACCCTTATCGCCCCATCCTTGACAACGTCACAGCCCAGGGCCGTACCCAGATGGGAGCTGAAGGGGTTCGCCCCCCCTCCCGAAAAATGAAATGTTTTGTGATGTCAAACAGAGAAAAATTCTCTTTTTTTAAATTTCAAATGGAAAAAAAAAAAGAACGAAGTTTTTCTTTTTAATTTTGTAACTATTTGTTCACTGAAGTTTTTCTACTATTTTTTTAAAAAAAGTTTGATAATTCAAATTCTCTTTAACTGTAAAACATACTTGAAAACAAGACTCTTATTAGCACTTCCTGCTATCTTTCCCAAATTAATGCAAGCTACTTGACAGTTTGGTCAGCGAGAACCCCTTCTCTGTAAAACTTGCACCACTCCAAATTCTACTCCACTAAGGGCCGAGGTCCTACCTTCCGCCGATTAGGCTGAGATTGCTTCTTGGAAACCCTTATTATTCAATTAAGATGGTATTTTGTTGGTCCTCATTTTTAAGCATCTGTAACCCTCGAGGGATTTTAATAGCTAAACATGGCTCCGATCAAAAGAACACACAAAAATGGATAAGTTCACAGACCCTCCGCTTTATTGGGGGCCCCTTAATCCTGGAAAAATTATATTTCAAAAAAGTGTTTTATACAAATGCTTGAAAATATTTTGTTAAATGTAGCTGTAAACCTTGAATTTTAAAGTTTCTGTCACAAATGGGAGGGGGGGGAGGGATATCAAGTTGCCCGGAATTCAGCTCCTTGGTTAAAAAAAAAAAATCCTCCTACGAAATGCAAAAATCATGTTCCAGCATTTTTTGTAGCATGTTTCCCAAATTAATTTTATAAATTTATTAAATATCAAATTTAGAATTTTGAAAGTTCCTTTGTAACTGCTTCCTTTATTAATATGTTAAGCACGAGAAAAAATATTACACTACCTTTATTCTTTTTCGTTTTCAGCGGTACTCCTGATTGAAAAAGAAATTGTCGTTTGAAGAAATATTTTTAATATCTATTTTTAACTTAAAACAGGTGTGTCTTTTAAAGTTTTAACAATTTCGTAAGACTGTCCGATCAACTATTAAAACGTTAGAGACAGGAAAGTGCAAATGAAATACTTTAAATAACTTTACCTGTCTCTTTCAAAATCATTAAATACCTTTTTCAAACTCCTTAAAAAGTGCTTCAGTTGTATTTATTATTAAAAAAACAAACTATGAATTAACTGAATTGCCATAATGTTACTCTCTCGTTAATTATTTTTAAAATCTCTACAACACTATTTCTTTTAAAGAATTTTGTGCGTTTTATACTATTTGTTTATTTTATATTATTAAGTACTGTGTCTGTCGGCGAGTCGGAATTGATCTAAAACTATTATGTAAATAAAAGCAGTTCACTTTGTGTTAAAATGAGTAAAAACCCGAAAAAGTGACGTTTAAAAACACAAATAGATGAAGTTAAAATTGGCGAACATGTTTCAAAAGCCTAAAGCTTCCTTCTTCAGCGCCAAGCAAGAAATGGTGCTTATGCCATTTCTTGCTTGGCGCTGAAGAAGGAAGCTTTAGGCTTTTGAAACATGTTCGCCAATTTTAACTTCATCTATTTGTGTTTTTAAACGTCGCTTTTTCGGGTTTTTACTTATTATGTAAATAGATTGAAAACCGAGCGAGTGATTAATACGTTAAACTTTTTCCTCTCTCGTTCTTCCTGTCTGTCGATTTATGTCAACCGTTTGTTAAACTACAAAAGAAATAAAAAAATTGATTGATCTTACTTTGCAAAGGAATGCGGAAAATTTATAAGGTTTTAGTTTGCCTATTTTTTAAGTCCCAATTGCCCCATATAAAGCCTCAAAATGCAGAATTTTTAACCTTTTTTTCAAAAATTTCCCCGGGGGAGAACCCCCCCGGACCCCCTAAAATTACGAAGATTCTACCCTACTTAAAAGAACTCATTGATCTCTCTCTCTTAATACCCCTACGCCAATAAAAGTCAGTCCCCCCCCCCTCAAAAAAATTAACAAGGAAAAAAAAACACACAAGAAACGGCATGTGTGGGGGGGGGGGGGCAGCAAGAAAAAAGACTTATAATACACACAAATGTTTGTGTTTGGGCAATGTGCAAATTGGACCCTCCCGAAATTTTTTCTATATACGGTCTCGCCACAGCCCCTCAGTTTGGAGGCGCCCTTTTTATCTTCTGTCCACCGCCCTCCCAAGACACCCAGCACGGGTCTGCAGATGAGGATATATCATTGAAAGATCCCCATGATTTTGACTCAACTGCAGAAGAATACTGCACGACAATAGAGGAAATCATTTACGACGATCCAAAGCAATGGCCTGGCCTTCCTGAAATTAGTGATAAGATAAGACTGCTTCAGGTTGATCTAAAGTACACCGGCTGGGACACCGGGGTGGTTGTCTGAAAACCGAGACTGTCCCGGTCAAACCAGGACGTCTGGGAAACCTATTTTAAAATACAGAATTACATGTTTTTGTGCATTTCAAAAATTATAAACGGGTCATTCCATGTCAAGTGATCCAACGTTTTTTACCTTACATTTTTGTATTTCTTTCAAATTTGGCTCATCGATTGTACCCCTTGATGTAATCAAAAGTCTCAATTTTTGGATTTTTATCTCTATTATTTTTTCATTTATGAGACTTTGAACTTTGAAAAAACCCTCATTTTTCCATGGATAAGGGAACATAAAAGAGACTATAACTCGGCACCAAATATAGATAGAACGATTTGGTAAATGGTATTTTAAAGTACGTTAGTTGCCGCTTAATCTGATATGCAACATGAATAATTTTATAAAAATTTTATTTTTAAAAAAGTGAAATTTAAATTTCTCAAAAAACATATAATGAATTTTTTTTTTAAAAAATTCTCAAAAATTCTTGTGTACTTTATCTATGTTCGTACAAATTTTTAGATTGGGATCTCAATGGGATCATATTTTTTTGAATTTTTGAATAAAACTGTATCCGAAAAAAATGAAATTTTTTAGATTCCAATTATTCAAATACTAAGTTATCTTCCTTGCGATGGTCTAAAAAGTAGTAAACAAACATGAATGTGTTTAAAGTGAGCTGGCATGAGCTTCTCGATTTGTCAGGTTCACCCCCCTCCCCCCTTCCTCTTCCGCACAACCACTCTTTTTTTATTTCGAAACTGTTCAAAATGTTCAAAAAAAAAAAAAAACTCTTTGATACAAAATGAATAGTAAACTTATTTAAAGTTGGTAAATGGGTTTCTTGAAACAAGACGAAGTATCCCCCTCCCCCACCCAAATATACCATTAACGCTGCACTATTATAACATCTAACCTGGGGATTAAATTGACTAATATTTTTACTCTAGGTAAGTGAGCTAGCATTAACTTGTAGATTAGTTAGCTCCCCCTCCCTTCCCTCCCGACCCAACCATTTTTTCTCCCAAACTGTTTAAAATGCTAAAAAAAACCTCTTTGATACAACATGAACAATAAACTTATTTAAAGTTGGTAAGTGGGCTTCCTTATAACAAGGCAAAGTACAACCCTTCCTCCACCCAAATATACCATTAACGCTATATTAATATGACGTCTCATCTGGGGATTGATTTGAGGATTATTTTCCCCCTAGGTATATATTGTTTTTCAGACGAAGTGTTTCTTTTTCAATCCGACCGTCCCAAAGTGTACTTCTATTCAATATCTGAATTTAAACTTATGATTCATTTCATCCCCTCCTCCAGCACCAATCTTCAATTTTGGAGGAAGAAACGAAGCGGTTCGCCCCAAGATCATAGCAAACAGCAAAATAGCACCTGTTTCCCCTTGTTCTCATAATGTTTTCCCATTATTTTCACACAAAACTGAAAATAAATCAAAGTATCAGGTTATATGTCAGTTCCCATCACTGCCTTTCCTTTCTCTTATTGGACAAAGCTCATGAGCTAACAGGAAAGAGTAACAAACAAAACAAACTGAAACACTACCAGACATCAGTAGAGACTAAGGCTTTGAAATGGGGTTAGGCGGGATGATAAAAAAAATAAAAGTTTGGGGGGGAGGTAGGGTAAGGGGGAGGGGAGCAATCTGTAAAGAAGCTAAACAACATGAGAGGTTATAATCAAAAAAACAGTGTTTGTTTAATAAATGTATATAGATATATCTTGCTGCATTACTTTCCTTTACAACAAAATGAAAAAGAACACAAACAATTAAAAAAATTAAAAAAAAGCTGCACACTAGATAATGTGGAAAGATAGTTATGGGGACATAGACATATGATCTGTTATTTTGATTTATTTTCAGTTTTGTGCGAAAAGAATAGAAAAAACGATGAGAACAAGGAGAAACAGTGCTATTTTGCTGTTCGCTATGATCTTGGGGAGACCCATTTATTTTCTCCCTTCAAAATTGAAGATTGGTGCTGGGGTAGGAGATTATATGAATCATAAAGTTAAATTTCAGATATTGAATGGAAGTACACTTTGTAGTTCGGATCGAAAAAGAAACACTTCGTCTGAAAAACAATATATATACCTAGGGTGAAAATAATCCTCAACTCAATTTCCAGGTTAGACGTCATATTAGTATAGTGTGAATGGTATATTTGGGTGGGGAAGGAGATACTTCATCTAGTTATAAGGAAACGCATTTCCCAACTTAAATGTTTACTATTCATTTTGTATCGAAGAGTTTTTTTTTTTTTTTTTTTAACATTTTGAATAGTTTTGAAATAAAAAAAAAGAGTGGTTGTGCGGGGGAGGGAGGGGAGGGGGGATGAATCTGACAAATCTATAAGCTCATGCCAGCTCACTTTAAACATATTCATGTTTATTTACTACTTTTTAGACCATCGCAAGCAAAATAACTTAGTATTTAAATAAATAGAATCTAAAAAATATCATTTTTTTCGTATACAGTTTTATCAAAAATTAAAAAAAATATGATCCCATTGAGATCTCAATCTAAAAATTTGTACAAACATAGATAAAATACACAAGAATTTTTGAGAATTTTTTCAAAAAAATTCATTATATGCTTTTTGAGAAATTTAAATTTGAAATTAAAATTTCACTTTTTCTTAAATAAAATTTTTATTAAATTAGTCATGTTGCATATCAGATTAAGCGGCAACTAACGTACTTTAAAATGCCATTTACCAAATCGTTCTATTTATATTTGGTATCGAGTTATGGTCTCTTTTATGTTCCCTTATCCATGGAAAAACTAGGGTTTTTCCAAAGTTCTAAGTCTCATAAATGAAAAAATAAGAGAGATAAAAATCCAAAAATTGAGACTTTTGATTACCTCAAGGGGTACAATTGATGAGCCAAATTTGAAAGAAATACAAAAATGTAAGGTAACATTTTTCTCAGATTTTGGATCACTTGACGTGGAATAACCCAAACGCAAATGTTTTAGTCTTATTACTTTTTAAATTGAAGGGGCAAGTGGATAAAGGTGATATGTGACAATTTTGGAACAACACACTTTTTACCTTTTTTTTTTAAAGGTGAAAAGGTAATTTTTTTTTTTTTTTGAAAGCTTTTTCTAGAAATTTATAAAAATGTCACATATCGTCTTTATTCACTTGCCCCTTTAATTGTGTTTGTGAGTTAACACAATTGAATACACACTAATTTGAATTTATGTAAATCGGCGAAATTCAAATGTCACATATCACCTTTATCCACTTGCCCTTTCAATTATGTATCATTATGCTAGTTTAGGTGGCAGAAAATGTTGGTTAAAATGTGATATTTTTTAAGTAAAAATATGAGTTTTGTGTGAATTTTTTTTAATCTGTTCTGTGTCAACAATGGCCTGTTTTTTCACGATAACAAAATATTGAGTGAGTTAAAGAATTGAATTTAATTTTTATGTGACACTCTTCAAAATCGCAGGGGCTTTAGTTGCAGTTTTAACCTATATTTTATCTTTTTCTAAAAATAACTAAGTTATTCAATCATTAATTTCCGTTGACATTTCAAAAATTTTAAACAAGCTCAGAGTAGAAGTTTCCCAGTTCGTTATTCTCATTAAATTCCCATCAGCAGACGATTACGAAAGAAATGGCGGGAAACTGCCAGGTGGCAGCTTCTCTTCTGGTGTGTTCCAAGGTAAAAACAGGCATGACATTTGACAACATTTTTCTAGTCATGTTCGGGGGTGGGGGGGGGGGGCAATGTAAGCAATGTTGAGGTCTTGCTTCTAAAGCGATATTCGAATCGAAATTCAATTTTGAATTAAATAAGATGTTATTATGACAGCGGCAAACCACTTTGCAAAAATGAGCGGATTAAAAGACTCAAAAATTTAGCGCTTATAATCGATTCGATTTTTTTCAACATAATTTTGAGCAAACACAAACGAACTGTTTTAAAAACTATATACAGCTCTCTGAAATGATGTTTTTTAGAAAGTATGATCAAAAGGTAATCGACGAAAGATTTTATGCCAATGCCTCAAACGCACCCTCTTTTTATAATGATGTTTGTTTGTTTCAAATGGGGCTGCGTTTAGCTTGTTGCATTTTCAGACCTAGTGCATTCCCCAAGAACGGCTCACACTCTTTCATGTGGCACCACTATCGGCGGAATGCCATTGCCACGAGAATTTTGACGCCCATTTTCCCTACTAGATGGAGGCACCTGGGCTCTATTCGATGCGAAACTGCACCGGGAATTCCTTATGATGTAGGTGATTGGTTTTGGCCTATCTAAATTATTGCAACCCTAGTAACGGTCCTAAAGACTTGATTTAAAAACAGGCTAGCCACGACTAATGGTGTCTCTATGACCTTAAATTCAATTAAAATCGAAATACATCAGCATCAAATAAGTTTATATAAAACATTGATAAGACCTGTTCTACTGTATGGGAATGAATTGTGGGCTCTCAATAGAGCAGAAGAAGACATTTTATTGATTTCAGAGAGAAAAATTTTAAGAAATACTCAAACTTTGACTACTGAATCTTGTTAAAAGACTCACCACAAAACGCAAAAATTCACCATCGCCGAATTTTAAAACGCAATGATCTTTTTTTTTTTTTTTTTTTTTTTTTTTTTTTTTTTTTATGAATTTGTAAAAACTCACGCTCAAAAAAGCGCGCCTTGAGAAACAAAACCAGTGTTGCTATATATCTATCTTTCAGCCTTTCACACACAAAATTGTATTGCAGCTGCACGAGCTTTTCATTGCGAAGTTCTTTCTTTCCTTCCGTTATCAATTAGTTTAAGTCTATGAATTGACTATGAAAATTAAATTCGTCAAAGGGCAATCCAATAACCTGCCATGGGTGTAGTTTCAAACTATTTGCGCGGAAAACGGTAGTCAAATTTTCAGAAATGCATTACTTGTCAACTTTTACCCAGTATGGCAGCACTGCTCAAGCAGAGCTGTGAATGCGAGTGGAAAATCTGTTTGGTCGCTTTCGCTATCCAAGAATCTCGCTGTATTGACACCGAAGCTGCGGAACGAAAAAAATCAGAGCGAAATATTTTAATCAAAATATTTCACGATACTCTGATTTCCCTGATTTTCAAAACTATTGAATATCCGCTAAGTTTACATGCACTTGTAATACATCACCATGTAATACATTTTAGTCTTTAGTATTAATAACAGTATTAAATATATTACTTTTATATTTTGCAAAAAACGTGAATTTTATCTTTTATTCAGAGTTACATCCATACAAACAAACAAACAAACCCACACGTGAAACTAATAATTCATTAGTTTCACGTGTTAATAGTTTAAAAAAACTAAAAAATACGCTTTTTGTGTGAGTTAATCAAAATATTTCACGATACTCTGATTTCCCTGATTTTCAAAACTATTGAATATCCGACAAGTTTACATACACTTATAATACATCACCATGTAATACAGTTTAGTCTTTTGTATTAATAACAGTATTAAATATATTACTTTTATATTAGAAAAGAACGTGAATTTTATCTTTTATTCAGAGTTACATTTATATAAACAAACAAACAAACCCACACGTGAAACTAATAAAAGCGTATTACTAATAGTAAATATAAAATAATCAAGCAAACATAAAATAATATAATAGTGCTCTATGACATAACAATATAAATGAAAAATCGAAAACTTCCTTATTGCACGGGATAGGGTTAGGTGGGAAAAACTTGGAGAGATGGTTTTGGATATCAGCAACATACTTCCCACTCCATAGGGGGCGTTGGTTTCAGTGAAGAAGGTGAATGGTCCTCATAAGTGCGCCATTCTAGGATTAAAAGTATGGCTTTAAAACAATGACTGTGGGTGAGCCGAGTTGGCGGTGTATTGCATGTTTCTGCCTTAGCCCTTGCTTAGGGGCGGTTACTCACTGCTTTATTCCTTGAGCTCTGCCTAAAAAATTTACGAGTTGTACTAAGTGTGGTCGCTCGCTGGCATTCTAATATTACATTAGCTACCAGGTTTTTTGGCTCTCTTTGCTTTATAAGAGGATTTTTGCCTCCAACTCGAGTACTTTCATATTCCATGCTGATGAGAGCAGAATAAGCTCGAAACAGTTGTCCATGGATCGAAATAGCCGAGTTGGCGGTGTATTGCACATTTTGATACAATTATTGCAATTTCTTTACATAATAATAATAAATTTTATGTAAAAAAATCTACATATGATTTCAAAATTATTATTTTAATTGCCAAACGAGTTTTTATTTGAAAATATGGACAACTATTATGTGTTTTACTCTTATTGATAGTCAAAAGTAATTAGAGGGTACAAAAGCAAAAATAATGATGCTAAACAGCTCAATTTAGAAATGCTAGCATATACTGGTACTGTAGGAATAAGTTTTAAATATTCAAGTCACTGTAGTGAAAAATATTAGCTATGTTATGGGGTAAAACATCAATATTACTGCTGACTTTTCTTTCGGTAAGGATCAATAATTTCTTCCAACATGCAACAGATCCCTAAAAGTTTCTTTCTAGTCAATAAAATCAATATGAGTCTTGAATTATTCAAATGCATGAAGTAATCAAAAATTTTCAAATGAGTATCACGGAAAAAGTTTTATTAAATTTTTAGCTTTACTCTCCCCATACACCCTTCTCGAAGTACAGAATAGTATACAATCTCATTAAAGCTGCTTTTTGAGACATGGCCTTTTTTACATCTGCAATACATGTAAAGTAATTTTGTATTTAAAAATACGGAAAGAGAAAATATTCGTCCAATATTGTACGAGTAGAAAAAGAGATAGTCTCAGAAATAAATATTGATCCGTAAATTCTTAATGTGTTTAAGTGATCGGACCCACTTTCAATTCAAAAACTAAATTAACTATTTTTTTTTTGAAGAAATGGAAAGCACTTGTTTCAACTCTATGAGGGCCGTGGTAGCCCGATCGCAGCAGATCAAAGATCCACCGCCTTGATTAATGGTGGCTGGGAGGCGTTAAAAATGTCGTGGTCACAAAGTCCTCCAAGTGAAACGATACCTCTGGTGGTGCTGGGCCTAGGGTTTGCTCGACCCTAGGTTCTGGTTCAAAATTAAGAACAGAGCGCCCTTCAGGGCCCTATCCCGGTTAAACCACGAAGCTGTGGTAGGTACGGGGGACCCTGGAGGTGTGAAATGTGAAATGAAACGTTTCAACTCTATGAAAACGATATTGCAAAAAGAGGTACTTTTCCATAATAACTACAACTCGATGAAGTTTTTGTCTAGGCGGTTATTATTATTATTATTTTTTAAATTATCGCCATATTTGGGCAAAATTACATGGGAACTACTGATTCTGCACCATACATTGTTTTAACTGTTTACTTGATTTTAAAACAAAACAAGTCTTATAACAAGGTAATTCCAACAACATAAAAAAAAAATAACTTGCCTGGTTTTCGAAGTCTAGGTTACCACGAACTTCAACCCAAAGACGATGAACTTTGTGGACCTATACCCCCTCCCTCAAAAAAAAAAAAAATCTTCGTATGGTGCTCTCAAATCATATTTTCGAATCTGATTTAAGTATTGTTGTATACATTTACTCATTTTTCTGCGCATATTTTAGAAATACTCTCTAGTTTTATCACTTAACATCATCATTTTTGACTGTGGTAGAATTTTTTTTTCATAAATTACTACCCAGTTATAAATGTTTTTAAATCATTTCTTTACAACTTAATTATTAGTAATGATTAAAACGAATTTACAAGTATTTGCATTGCTTACGCACAAAGCAATACTAGCCATGTTTACGTCAGACCATTTTCCTAGGACTGTGACACATTGGAATTTTAAATAATGATATAGAAGTGTACATTGTACAAATGTGTTCAACTTTGGGTGAGAAACATAACATCAGTACGTGTATGATAATTCTTATACATATTTATACTAAATATATTAGAATTTGCAATATATGTTGAAACTACGGTTTCTAAGGGGTCCGCTGCGATTTGCATATACGTAAACAGGTTCGTGCCCCCTCCCCTCCCAAAAAAGTGCTTTATTTTTTAACTAAAATTAACTAAAAAACAAAAATAAGTCTACTCACCTGGAATTGCAATTATTTTTACATATTTTAGAAGTTTTATGAAACTAGCACCTTGGACCTCCCCCCCCCCCATTCCTTCAACTTGAGAAGCACTGCACTTAATTGTTAAATTAAGCCAATAAAGTAACATATTCCGCAAAAGAAAAAAAAAACAAGCTGTTAAATTGCATAAAAAATCCCATTATTAGGATTCTAATCAACTTTCAACGTTTAGTAAAACAATTATTAGTAAAATAATTCTTCGAATATATTATAGGTAACTATTTTTTCCCGACGTCAATAGTAAAAAGATTAATGAGAAATGTTACGGGGCCCCTCTAGCTCGGCGGGCCCTGCTGTCCTCCCTCTAGCAAGACGTTTTTCTGGAAATAAAAACACGGTAAATGTTCGTGATTAGAGAAAGTAAATCAAATCATTCTTTTTCTTTTTTTTTCTTCTGATTTTGGCATTAGTCACGGTCCTTTGGATAGCGGAGCAAATCCAGAGGAGAGGGAGGTCATGGGGGATCATGACCCTTCCCTTGAACGACCAAATATTGCCTGAAACTGCACTTTTGGCACTTATATTTCGAAAAAAAAATCTCCAAATACCCCTTATTTCTACAGAAAATTTGCACTTTGATCCCTCCCTTTCTTAAAATGACCCCCTTCTGAGCCAGAAGCTGGATCCGCTCTTGTTTGAACCCTCTATGCACACGCCCTTGTATTTAAAGAGGAGGAAAAAGCTCATTGTTTTTTGTATCATTCAGAAAGATTTTTTTTTTGACACTATTGTTATTTTGAGCTTAAGGTGTCATTGTGTATAATACTTATGTGCACTTTATGTGTTTAATGCGAAAAATAATATGAAAGTAAACAAAAATTCCATCTTACGAAATCCAAGCAAGGAATTTATCCTGCCGCAAGATAAAAAAAAGAAAAAAAAAACCTTCTACATTAAACAGATCCGTAAACATGCTTCTTTTAGAAGGCACGTTCTCTTCTACTTGGAATTATTAAAGATGTCACACCTCCTAAGCGTAAATCCATAAACTCCGTCTTACCACCAGCTGTCGATAAGGTTCGGTAAATCCTTACGATTTCGCATGACACATAAATAAGAATCGATTGCAAGGAAATATTCAAACAACGTCAAAAGTTATGGCTTGCTCATTAAAAAAAATCGACATCTGAAGAATGGATGGGGGATGAGTAGAGTTCTGTGGGTTGTTTTGCACGCGCTCAGAACAACCGCAGATGGTGCAGGTGGAGGTTCCATGTCTGGGATATCCTAGAAGTTGATATTGATTTGGTAATAAACTTCTCTTGAATGACTGATATGTCTGCTTCCGCCGGAATATGATGATATCTCTTTTGACTATTAATATTATATATTCATCTTTGCCTCTTATGTTTTCTTCAAAGAAATAAGCGTCAGTTATGACTGCGGTGAATGGATTAAAAATCGTCTGTTAACCGGAAGGGAGTTTATTTTTGCGGATGGCAAAGCGAGCTATTGTGCTTCTTTGGTACGATTTGCTATGAGCAGTGCTTGTTTATAAGCAGAACTAGCTTATTCGTAATAATATAGCTCTATAGCGTATCAGTACTTTTCTACTTTGAGCGGTATTTTTTCAAGCATTAGAAGAAAAAAGCCATTGTTGTAGTGACTAGTTTTAATATTTTAGGCTGTGTATTTTTTATTTAGTTCTATAACTTTTCTCTCAGAATAAAAATGGAAAATAAACTATCGTAAAAAATACATGCCCAGATACTGAAAATACCAAGCATTACTGAAACATGCAAAATTGAGACGTATGCACTGAAAGTAGAAGACGTATTATTTTTTGCAGCGTAATAACTATTGGCTTGGAATTAATCAGGTGAAAACTGTCATGCTTGAAGATGTTATACGTTTAGATGAATCCACACTCATTATTAAAAAAAGGAGAAAAAACTTCAAATAAAACGTTCTATGTTAAACACGCATAAGTGTGGAAATATTTTTTGAAATTGCTTGCAGACTTTATAAATTGAATTTGATATGAATTAAGTTGTTTTAATGTACCTACTGCATTATTTTCTCTTGTTAATGAAGATATTATGGCAATCAAATCAAAGCAATGGACTTGATTAAAATTAATGTTAAGTTGCTGTGACAATATTTCATTTGATTCAAATCAAAGACCGAATTAAAAAAAAAAAATAAAATATCGTCTTTTCAACAACCACAGAACATGAATTAAAAAAAATCACTTCTGATAAAATTGATATCGATAAATTGCAGCTCGTGACTTATAAAATGTAAAATGGTAGAACCGACATAAGTTTGAAACGGTAGAGTGTGAAAAAGAAACGTTTGTTTAATAATACTAATATAACTAGCAGTTTGGAATAACAGAGCTCATAATTTAGAACAATACTATTTGCTCTCATTAATAATTTAAAAATACTGATATGTTCTACGATGCTAAACTTCTGACAGATTCAAGTAGAACGGGAATGATTTGTGGCACAATACGTTATGAGTTAGCCGGAATTTTCATGAACTGACAAAAAGTTTTGCCATTAAGCTTGCACCCAATATTTTGTTGTCCGGCCTCACCAGTGACAAATGTATTTTCCTTCTGTAATCTTGGTTCAACAAGACAACTAACATCATTAAAGAAAAGTTTTTCCATTTTGAACTTCCTCTAATCGAACAGTTTTGATTTCGGTGCTTCCTCCTGTTTCTTTTTTTGATCTTGAAAACAAACCTATGGCTAATCATCACGACATCCTTACATCTTTAGATGAGAGTGAAAAGAATTCGGTATAGATACTTTTTTTGCAATCGAAATATAAGGTTGAGTTACTCTTGCTTTTGAGAAATAAAGCATGGGACTCTTCTCGAGTCATTTTTCCGATAGAGACTCTTTGTTCAACAAGGTTTTTAATAGGAAACTTCATCCTAAACAGGTAAGTGAAATTGCTTTTATTCATTTTAGGGGAACTTTAGTCCAGGTGGTTAACCCTTCACTGCATGGTGTTCCTGATCTGGCACACACCAAAAAAAACCATATATTCTTACGATATTTAAATGCAGTTAAACTGAGTTTTGCGCCCCTTCTGGAACATTGCTATAACAGTTTAGTGCGATGTTTATGCACTAGTTAGTTGCACTAGTCTAGGTATTACAGTTCTTGCTTTTGAAAAAAAGAGTGTCTGCATTTCCGTTAGAAGTGTGCTTAGTTATTATTTCCTTTGTTCTAAAAATGTTTAAATACACTTAGCGGCAAATTTGTTTATACCACTTATGCCACAAAACACATTGTAGATTATTACACTTATCGGTATACAAAGCATATGTTATGTGCTTTGTGCCATATGTAGAACAAACAATTAAAACATCATTTTTGGTGCACATTTTTAAGATTAATTTTTTTCTTCATTTTTCCTGAACTCAGAGCTATTAAAAGGTAACATATGATTTTTTTCATGAAAATACAAAAAATCGTGCAGTGAAGGGTTAACTTTGCGCCGCTTCAAATCAAGTGCAATTGCTTTTATGCGTGGTTTTGAAATTCTCATCTTCAACTTTTTTGAGTGACGGAAGTGACTCAGTTTTTTTATTGTTGCCAAAAACAGTGAAAAATAATAGTAATTGTAATGTTAACATACTTCCGCTTTTTGACTGCTGAAGTAAGCAAATGAAAAGTGAAACTAATTTTAAAGCTAGTTTTGTTTATAAATTTAACAAAGGGTCATTCCATTTTAAATCAACAAATTTTCAAAAAAGTTGTTGCATCACCATTTTTGATTTTGATGAAAATTTGTATGTGTATTCCTTTTACTTCTCAGAGCTCAAAATAGTGTTCATTTTATTTTTAAAAAATTTACCCTTTGATATACAGGCTATTTTTGTTGTTGGCAACAGCGAAAATCGGGCGTTTTGATGCTTTGTCTTATGAACTATAACTTTTTTTCTATCAAAGATTTTGAGCTCAAACATAGCTCATTGGAAAGCTAAGAAAAAGATCTTTTTATATATGCTATCAATAAATTTCAGATTTTAAAAAAATATTTATTTTTTCAAGGTCAAAGTTCACGACGAAAATGACATTTTTTACTACTTTCGAAAATTAAAAAACCCATGAAGGGTTCAAAGTAACAAGCCCATTTTTTATCATATATTCATAGTCATGGTTACTTACTGTATAAAAAAATTGGCTTGTTACTCCACCCCCTTTATGAGATATGCCCCCCCCCCCAAAGTTGTAAATTTTTTTAAAAATCCAATTTTCAACGCTAAAAAAATGCATGTGGGGGGCAAGATAAAAAAATTTTTATTTGTGGTATTTTAAGTACTTTTTACCAGCTTTCTAATAAAACAAAAGTTGCTTTGTTATTCAAAGGCGTTTGGCAGATATAAGGGACTGAACTTTCAAAAAATTGCACAAAAACAACACGATTATTTTCATTTTTTTAAATCTTTTTTTTTATTTAAATGTAATTATATACCTTATTCTTTGCTTTAAATGCTAAAAAGAGACTAAGAAGAGCAATGAAGAAACATATTTAAAGTTTAATAAGATAATTTAATATTTTTAACACCTGGGAATATAGAATGCCACTAAACTTGTCTGATTTTTAAACATCTGATTGCTACCTACAACAGGACTGAGCGTTTCTCAACTTGTCCAGGTTTTTTCATACCATGTGGTCATCTTTGTTCTGGCTTGCTCTCACATGTGTATCTTAGTTGTCTTTCAAATTCTGAAAGAAGTAGGTTGTTGAGCAGTTGAGCTAGTTTTCTGCTGTAAAATCTTATAAAGCTTATGTGATTTCTTTTCATTTCAAGTTCATTCATATTCACAGAATGTTTTGTTAAAGGTAAAAGAAGAAATTCTTCAGTCTACTCACTACTGTAATAGTATTTCTGAGTATATGATCATGAAAATGGGTCGCAGCAAGAAGTTCCATAAAGGTGGCAAAACTTGTCAAGATTTTTTTGCATGGTAGGTTTCAACAGTTTCAATAGTTTTACACCCAGTTCTCAGGTGCAGTAAAGTTTTATCATCATCACTGTACTCAGAAATACTATTTACAGTAGACTGCCTACTGTAACTTAAAATATTACTATCATCATTCTCAAAAACTCCTATGGAGCATTTAGGGTTATCCATAACTTATTCACAGTTTACATGTAGAAAGACAAATTTAAATTTATATTTGAGGATTCTAAAGAATTTACCTTTAACAAAACATTCTGCGAATATGAATGAACTTGAAAGGAAAAGAAATCACATAAGCTTCACAAGATTTTACAGCAGAAACACTAGCTCAACAACCTACTTCTTTCAGAATTTGAAAGACAACTAAGATACACATGTGAGAGCAAGCCAGAACAAGGATGACCACATGGTATGAACAAACCTGGACAAGTTGAGAAATGCTCAGTCCTGTTGTAGGTAGCAATCAGATGTTTAAAAATCAGACAAGTTTAGTGGTATTCTATATTCCCAGGTGTTAAAAATATTAAATTATCTTATTAAACTTTAAATATGTTTCTTCATTGCTCTTCTTAGTCTTTTTTAGCATTTAAAGCAAAGAATAAGGTATATAATTACATTTAAATAAAAAAAAAGATTTAAAAAAATGAAAATAATCGTGTTGTTTTTGTGCAATTTTTTGAAAGTTCAGTCCCTTATATCTGCCAAACGCCTTTGAATAACAAAGCAACTTTTGTTTTATTAGAAAGCTGGTAAAAAGTACTTAAAATACCACAAATAAAAAATTTTTTATCTTGCCCCCCACATGCATTTTTTTAGCGTTGAAAATTGGATTTTTAAAAAATTTACAACTTTGGGGGGGGGGCATATCTCATAAAGGGGGTGGAGTAACAAGCCAATTTTTTTATACAGTAAGTAACCATGACTATGAATATATGATAAAAAAATGGGCTTGTTACTTTGAACCCTTCATGGGTTTTTTAATTTTCGAAAGTAGTAAAAAATGTCATTTTCGTCGTGAACTTTGACCTTGAAAAAATAAATATTTTTTTTAAATCTGAAATTTATTGATAGCATATATAAAAAGATCTTTTTCTTAGCTTTCCAATGAGCTATGTTTGAGCTCAAAATCTTTGATAGAAAAAAAAGTTATAGTTCATAAGACAAAGCATCAAAACGCCCGATTTTCGCTGTTGCCAACAAAAATGACCTATATATCAAAGGGTAAATTTTTTAAAAATAAAATGAACACTATTTTGAGCTCTGGGAAGTAAAAGGAATATACGTACAAATTTTCATCAAAATCAAAAATGGTGATGCACACCCCATTTGTTGATTTAAAATGGAATGACCCCAAACTGATTTCAAATTTGAACTCAAGCAAGCACATATTAGTGCATTTAGGGCATTTTAAACTTTTCAAATAATGTAGGTTTTCAAAGATATCTTTAATTAAAGTCAAGTCATCAGTTTAACAGCGTTTTAAAAAGGTTTTGAAGTGAAACTTTTGATGCGAAGGCTTTGAATATGTATGTAATTTTTACACATACCATTTGACCATGTATAATAGGGTGGAGCGAAAAAAATGAATTTTTGATTTTCGTAAACGGGTACCTTTCATTTACTGTGAATGAGACTAAGTAACAATTCTGTAAAATATTTCACTTTTGCGAAGTTATCTTTAGTCTGCGCATTTGGCCTAAAGTTTTGAAATTTTTGATTTTTTCTAGATTTTTCAAATTTTTTTAAAAAATATTGCAAATGAAAAAAATAGTAACGGGTGGTTATTAAATGGAAGAAAAAGGTTTGAAATATACAAGGAATTTTTTAAAACCATTTTAAATTATGATTTCAGTCTGCGCATTAGGCCCAAATTTCATCAAATTTTTCGAAATTTCCGATATTTTCAATATTGAGCAAAAATTATATAATTTAATATTTCCTCTCAATACTTACTTAAAGTGCCTTCAAAACATTTTCTTAATCATTTTGTTGTTTCTTTGAACTACTCAACTCTTTGCTTGCTCATTGAAATTGCCCAGGATTCACCACGAGGAAGTGGCCGCATTTTGGGTGCCACCCGCGCTCTCTTTGCTTCTAACCAATGAGTGAACACATTAACATTTCTTAGACAAGTCAGGAACAATAAAGTGTTTCTTTGAGTAGGAATTTGTTTGCATTGGTTTTGATGGATGCACTACAAAAACAGGAAACTACAAAGGTGTAATGCGGAAACTGGAAGAAAAACTTGACCTCCGTAATGGAATATATATGCCAATGAACTTAATTTCATTGTTAAGTTTATGAATGAACTTAATTTGCGGCATTCTTTTGCAAACGCTAGATGGACCTACCAGTGGACCAAAGTGATTTTTTGGGCCTGTTGGATGAAGCTAAACAACATGTTATACTTTCAAATCAGTTCAATAAGAACCTATAGAGTTTTTCATTGATCAGATCGATGGTGACAATAAAAATGATTTTAGTACTGAGCGACAGTAACTTCATAAGATGAGCAAAGTAGTTTTGACTGGGAAAATACCCAAAAAATTATGAAACAGAAGTCCAAGAAAGCTTCCACAAACCAGATGGTTGACTACAGCAAATATAATCTTTAGAATATAATTTTTAAAAGAATTCGTAACTTTCGCGGAAAAGTGTCCTTGCTTTTTTATGATGAAGTGCAGACGTTACTAATTTAGCTATGAATTTGTGTGAGATTATAAAGAGTTACACTTATCTCTCCAGGAAAAAAGCAGAAAATTGGTTTCACATTTATATTCAAAACAATGCATACTTTGCGCCCTAGAAATATGCTGCTATCGATATCAATATTATAAAAATGTTTCTATGTATGTTTGTTCCTTGTAGAAATGCACAGTTTTCGTCGGATTTTCATCAAACTTGCCACAGAAGTTCCTTGATGCGTTAGAATTTATATAGGCAATGTTTTAAAATTCTAAAAAAATCCAAAAAGCTCAAAATTCAAATGTTTTGTCTCAATATGGCCATTTTCTTTCAATTTTGAACAAATAGAGTTAATTGAGATAAGAGTTTAAGCATACAAATTGATGAAATTCAACATAATTAATTAGGAAAATTTCCCAACAATGATTACGATTAACAATGAATTATCAATTTAAGGCTCACCTATTTCATTTTAGCATGAAATAAGTTTTTGTATTCCCATGTGGATAGAATGCTTTCAAATATTTTTTAGAACTATGTTGTATTAATAAGCAACTGTTCAACGCCAGGAAATAATCCAGTTAGTTCATAAGAGAGAGCGTAGAAAGAAACTTGTTTTAAATCGTATTATCAACGCTCAATATAGAAAACAAACAAGTTCAGATCCCAAAAATAGATAAAAATCTATTTTTATACATCACATACATAAATCAAAAATCAGAATACATCAATATAATTTCTTGTCATGATGTGGAAATTACAAAGCCACCTTTTACACGTTAAGTTAACAACACACTATTTACAAAGATTACTGGAAGTTGAGAATTTAAATATAATTTCTAAATACGCTCTTTTTAAACTTCATTCAAGACTCAATCAGTTGAAAGAGCTGTCAAATAGGTCACAAGCTCTTTAAAATTGGTATGCAAAGGAAAAGAAAAAGGTTAGTAAAAACGAGGATATCTGACAGAAATATTTGATCAATTTACGACACAAAGGAACAATTTAACTGTTAAAGACGTATCTAAGAAATGTAAATGCGTGCTCGCATTGGTTGGAAGGAAGGGCTCACGTATAGGACTCGAAGTGCGCTCACCTCCTCGTGGTGAGTCCTCCTGGGTAGTTTCCACATGAGCTAGCGAAGAGTTGCACGGTTCAAAGTAATAAGAAAATGAATTAAATCAGGTTTGAAGACACTTCGAGTGAATATTGAGAGGAAATACTGAGTTAAAAAATGTTGAAAATATCGGAAATTTCAGAAAATTTGATGAAATTTGGGCCTAATGCGCAGACTGAAATCATAATTTAAAATGGTTTTAAAAAATTCCTTGTATATTTCAAACCTTTTTCTTCCATTTAATAACCACCCGTTACTATTTTTTTCATTTGCAATATTTTTTAAAAAAATTTGAAAAATCTAGAAAAAATCAAAAATTTCAAAACTTTAGGCCAAGTGCGCAGACTAAAGATAACGTCGCAAAAGTGAAATATTTTACAGAATTATTACTTAGCCTCATTCACAGTAAATGAAAGGTACCCGTTTACGAAAATCAAAAATTCATTTTTTTCGCTCCACCCTAATGTATAAGATGGAAAGGTTAACATCCGATTTACTAGCGGAAATAGATGTGTCTATTCCTTTTTAGGGATGCCAGCTTTTTGCAAATGTGAGTTAACCTGTAAATTAAGCAGACATATTGAAAAGAACGAATCGCATGCATCAAATTTTTACTTTTCCCTCATTAAGATCGATAGTCTTGAGCGAAGGAGAACCAGAGGGGACATGATTCAGTTATTTAAATTTATTAAAATGAATGATGTTGCAGGGTTAGATTTTTGCACAGAAAGCAGGACAAGGGGTCATTGTTTTAAAATGTTCAAATCTCAGGCTAATCTGGAAATTCGAAAGAATTGCTATTTTAGCTGGGTAGTGGGAACTTGGAACAGTTTACCGGAAGAGGCGGTAAGGAGCAATGGAGTAGATAGCCTTAAGAGGGCCATTGATCTTCATTGGGGTCTTTAATTTGACTAGGACCAGCCCAGTTGGGCCCAGAGCCTGCTGCTGGTCGTCGCATTTGTATTTGTCTTTCACTCGTCTTTGTTGGAATGTTGCCGATTTCACAGCATCTGTCGGCAGACACTATGTACATAAGTGTATGTAAATTAACGAATGAGAAACACAATCTATGCGATTCAAAAGGAATTGATAAATAATTGAATTGTTTTTCCGTAATACAAAAGTTTTACTTTTATCTTGTGTTTTTATAACGCACCTGGTTTTTATTAGTATGCAGGGTGAGCACAAATGATGGACTTGATTTCAAAAATCATGTTTTGGAAACTAATGCACACATTACAATAAGTGATACCTGAATTTAAAGATAGATGTACCAATTTCTTTTTAGTTCAAATGTTCGATGTATGATGAGAGCCTCTTGTTATATATTATACTACTGGTACTGGTTAAACTATTAGGTTGTTCCATAGTTATAGGCCGAAATTGAAGCATTAAGAAAAAGAACAAATAGCTCATACTATACGTAAAACTGATTGAAATATCAAAAGATAACCTTCTGTTAAATACCTGAACAGAAATTGGAACATGAAGCGAAAGTGGTCAAAAGTGTATTGAGTAAAAAAAAACAAATAATTCAACGAATGAAGTATAATAAAAAAATATTATTATTTATACTAGATTTTTGATATTTTTCAAAACTTAAAAACGCTTGGTTTTTGACCTTGCGGGGGAAAAAGAACGACTGTACTTCGTAATTTTCACACTTCTTTAAGTAACCCCTTTTAACTATTTTAAGTAATTATGTTTATCTTCATTTTTAAATTTTTTAAACTTCTGACAAATGCCAGCTCGTCATTGGTTTACAAGTAAGCTCATGCTCATTTCACCCAATTACAGACCTCCGAGGTAAAGGGCAACGCCCTAGGTACTCGGAAGGTTCGCCGTATTTTAGATTGCGTTCTAATAATTATTATTATTATCTTAGTTGATATAAATGATGTAATAATTTATTTTCCTATTTTTAATAATCATACACATATAGAAAATGTTAAGCATTTTTCATGTGTCGATACTTTTCTTCTTAGCTTAATGTTTTTAAATAACCTCTAATTTTCGAAGAATAAAAGTCTTGAATTAAATGCCTACTTGTAATTTAAAAATAAATTTAAATTGAGAACACCCTTAAATTAAAGTGCTTACACAGCTTCCCCCTGATTCTTTAATGATTTTCATGTCTGGTGCGTTAATGTGATTTTATTCATAAAAATATGAAAATTGTTTCAAAGAAATTTGACAAAATTTTGAAATTATTCTGGGAAAACTGGAAAAATGGAGAAAAACAAATCTTTTCTCAGAAATAAATAAGTAGCAAATTTCTGAATTCGGGATTGCAAAAGAAAGGATTGAAAAAACAGTGATTGTGAAATTGGTAATATTAAAAATAATGATAATGATCATTAATCGGCCCTGCCGATTAATCGGTAATCGGCCAATTTGCTTATCGGTGCATTCCTAGTTTGTACATTTCACGTTTTAAGTGCAATGCAATTATTTTTAAGCAAAAGACATTTTCTATATTCTTTACTCCTTATTTTATGCGGTTTTCGGATTATCCACGATACCCGTGCCGCCCATTCCCGCGGATAATCGGGAGTGTACTGTAATAGTAAAAAAGCGATATTAATGTATGCAATAGCTAAAAAAAAGTTCATAATACAGCACTTACATTTAAATTATAGTTAAAAATGACAACATTAAACGTAAAAAATATCTTGAAACGCTAAAAGCGCTAATCTGTAGAATACACCATTCGAAGTCATTGTCGCCTTAACCCCATTTTTGTAACTGTAAATATTACTCTAAGCTTCGGGGTTGATAAACTGACTGATCAATTCGCATCATTTAACACGGGTTTAAAACAGACGGTAGAATTTCGAATAAAACAGAGGAGGATCCACTTAAGCAGGGCTGCACAATATTTACACTTCTAATTCACCGCTTGTTTTCTTCATCAAGTTGGAACAGTAGTTCCTTACATTATTATTATTATTATTATTATTATTATTATTATTATTATTATTATTATTATTATTATTATTATTATTAATTTGAAGATATTTGTGCTAGGGTGAGTTGATTATATGTAATGATTAATATTATTACGTATTATTATTATTGATTACTATATTATCATTCATCCTTATATTAGCAATTGAATACTTGCAAAATCATGAACCAAATCTAAACGAGCTAAACCAGCCTTTACCTCATTAAGAAAATTGACCCTACACCAAATATGCTTTCAATTATGCTTTTCGAAGAGTGCTAGTTTGTTAAAAAGGTTCTCATCGAACAGAGTGTCTCTGTCCAACCATCGAATGAAGTCTTTAATCCTAGATTCATTGCTTGAAGTAAGTACATTAATAATTCCCAAAGAACTGCATCTCTATGAACGAAGAAAAATAAGAAAAATACGAGAAAAAATATGACGTTAAATCCGCAGATGAGGAAGAAATCCGCTTTAGCATCAAAGCGAGTGAATGTGGAATTTCACTTCTGATTTAAGATGAAATGTTCTTAAACCACATGGGGGTAGAGCTATTGTGCGTGATTGCTATGTTTCGTATTAAATGGATTGAGAGTCTGATCTATAAATCCATATGAACTCAAAGAGCGGCATGAATGCCTACCGCGGAAATGCTTGATTGCGCTCTGTTTTTTCTTAAATCTTGTATGAGGTCATTCCATGGAACAACGGGTATATTTTGTCTTGCGCAAGACAGCTAATTTATTTTTAAAACAACAATTTAAAGAGGTGAGTAAATATACACAACGTTTAAAAAGTACAAATAAATACGAATAAAAGAGTTTAAAACTCAGCAAACAGCTGTTTCGGGGCTATAAACTGCAAGCCCCATCATCAGTGCATAAAAATAAAAAATGGCATGTGAACCTGTCTTTTTCCCCCCGAAACAGCTGTTTACTGAGTTTTAAATTCTTTTATTCGTCTTTGGCATGTGAACCTGTTTTTTTTAATGCACTGATGATGGGGCTTGCAGTTTATAGCCCCGAAACAGCTGTTTACTGAGTTTTAAACTCTTTTATTCGTATTTATTTGTACTTTTTAAACGTTTTCTATTTTACCTGAGCGATGTTCATTAGTACATAGAAGTTTTGATCTAGGGGTTGTTACGTCATTGTCTAGTTTTGATGAATTTAGAAGGAAGAGGCACAAGAGTAGACCGGAATTGGGTGTTAGTTTAAGGGAGGATCACAGGAAGACGTAGGGATGATGTTCTTGACTATAACAAACAATTAGTTTCACGGATGTTATCTGATGTGGGGGTGTGTTTTGACAATAGATTAATCACAGGAGGCTCCGTCAGCTGTGATAAAATCCACGTGGATTATATACAGGCAGGGATTGAGACCAGCATGGCCGCTTGTATATAAATTGGAGGCGATCAGGGGAAGATAGCGAGAATCATTAACCAACATACGAGGAATTTCAATTACAACGTTGAACAGCGCCATGTTCCTATTAGAGGATAAATGTCATTAGGGGAGCTGAAGGGCGGAGGTGAGTCGGTGTTGTGATCGCGGGTCCGTTTGTTGTGGATAAATAGTCTGGGTGGGGTGCGTGGGCGATTGGAGGCGTGTACGTGATTTAAAAAAGGGGCACACGAGGGAGAGGGGGGGTGCGGTCGGACGACTTGTCTCGCATTAAAGCCTAGTTTCAACTCTTCATTTCTCGCATGTTCAACTTTACCAGGCTGTGTTGACACAGTTTATAGTCATTCCGCCACCGATGTCAACCCCCAGAAACACACCGTACCAACGCCATCTAGACCCTTCCGCCCGGACCGAGGAAAAACGTCAATGATTTTAACACACACCCTATCTATCTTGTACACACATCCACAAATTCGTGTTTTCAACAACACCACACAACCCACACAAAACCACTAACCCGAAACTCACCAACAAACCAACAAGCAGTCAACACCCTCCACAACCATACTCTCACAAACCTCTCGCCCTCCAACAACACACACCCACGACCCCACACACCGTGTAGATCTTCCGTAAAAATGTACGACTACTCTACGACCTCTTAGCTCCACCACCAGCGCGCCACGTTCATAGTAGGTTAAATTCAAAATTGTGATTTAAATTCAGATACAATCGTAGGAACCTGGGGAGGGGTGGGGGGGGGGGGGGGGGGGGGGGGGGGGAGGATCACTACCCCGAACGTAGTTGGGGGGTAATGGGGGGGGGGGAGTAGTAGGTCCCCGAAATCAGCCAGCCCTCACATCAAACACAACACACACATTATTTTGTTTAAACTTTAAAACCCTTGTTCTTTTGTATTGTCATAGGTGCCGTGCTGGGGGTGTGCCGGTTTATAAAATCAGGCAAAGCTTAATGAAATCAAATACCCTGCTGGAACAAATCGGTGATTTTAGACAAGCGGCCGCGCACCTGTATTGGTTATTTTTGATTTTTTTTAAGTTTGTGGGAGCTGAGGCTCCGGCCCACCGGAAATGGCGGTTTTCGAGGTAGATATTGAAGTTCTGGAAGTGTCTTCGTGTGATCCAATAATGTTCGTATTAGAAACCTGCGGAGTTACCGCTCATGGCAGAGAGAGTGTGGAGCAGCCCCGACCTGACGTAAAAAGCAATCAGGCTCCGGCTCTATGAGGACGTTCCGTGAGTCCGCGGTGGGCGTCGGGCAAACTATAACTCTTCTTGGGGGGGGTGATCGGACGATGTTGCAAAAAGTAGTTTTTTTTGTTGAGATTTTTGCCGTTTAAAAGCAATGAAAGACAATATAACAACAACACATAACCACAAATCTCAAAACACCCGAGTGCCAACCCTATAATCTCTGCTTAAATGCGCGCGCTTCCGGCGGACCCTAAAGCGAAGAAAAATGGCGCCTGCTAGACGGACTGAGGATCGCATAACGTCGTAACATATTGCCTATGTAAAGCGTACTGCTAAAATTGCAGCATAAGTTTCTATAATGGAAAGGAATGCACACAATGTAAGTGTATTCTCTTTCTGAGCAGAAGAATGGTTCATGATTTCTTACCGGTTTGGCAACTTACTGTAAACCATAACTGGCAATGTTAAGGAGAAAACAAAAATTGTAGCGATACCTAATCACTAAACTAGTCCTTTTTTTAAAACGATCCATAATATAGATAATTGTCCCTCTCCGAACTCTAGTTCATGCGGAAAAAATGCCTTCCGTGAGCAATAAAAGCGAAAGGTTAAAGAGGAAAGTGAAGAAACATGCTCATTTTTTAAGAAAATAAATTAAATTGTTTACATTTTTTGAAAATTCGGCGCATAAGTGAAATATTTATCTTTAGAGCGACGCATAAACGAATGAAATTATCCTTATTTTACCATGGAATGTACTGGGACCACTAAAAATCGTCGCATAAGTAAAAAAGGCGCATAAATGAGGTGGTGTATAAGTGAGAGTTCACTGTACCTATTTAATTGTACAACATTTTGAAGCTGAAGAGCATCAGTAAAGAATTAATTATAGATTGGTCTGAAAAAGTAGTACAGAATCTAGAAGCTCAAGAGCACCGTGAAGAATACATTAAAATTTTAGTTCAAAAATTCGTTGAATATGAAAAAGCACAAAAATATTAGGAAAGAATGAATTTCAAATTTATCTCAAAAATTCATACAACATTTAGAAGCACAAAAGCACTAGTAAATAATCGATAAGAATTTTATGTCGAAAAATTGCATATCTTCCATTAGAACAAATCAACAGTAAGGAACTGATAAAAATTTAATCTCAAAGATGCTTATGGAACAGAAACAATTATTATTAATTGAAATCAATAAAAGTAATTATAAAACTACTTCGCCCAAACCTCTTAAAACGAGCATAAATCCTTCGAAGCAACATTGCATGCACAGAACAGCCATTTAAATTGCACTGCAGCAATACCAGCTGCGCATACTTCCATTTGTTTGCGTACAGCAGCAGCCAACGTCAGTGTCAGAATAATTTACTTTCTCACACTGCATGAAAATATGCATTATGGCCGTTAGAAAATTAATTTAAAATTAGGCGACGTCAAAATGGAAATTTTATCGCTCCGCGGTTATTTCTCTTAAGTGCTTCGGTGGCTCTTGTTACACATTTAACGAGAGAAAATGATTTGGGGTTTTTAAGCGAAATTTTTATTCGCCATATAATGCATATTTCATTACATTTTACGATCTTTTTCTTATAAGGAGAGAAATCTCATTATGTTATCTGCAAGAAGTCTTCTTGAAGAAAAAGAGTTCTTTCTATATGCAAATTGCTTCCTTCGCAAGAATATTGATGGACTCTTGCATAAGATGACAATAGGAGCCATTGTTTCTTAGTCGGTTCATGATGTCTGCATGGAATATAAATTGTGTTCCATTTCAAAGGAAATAATAAAGTCTTTATGAATAAGACAGTAAGAAAATATCACTGCGTTAAACCGTATTCAGAAAACTATATGCACGTGTTTCGAGGTTTCAAGGAACCTCTTCATCAGTGGTGACTAACCTACGGTCAGCGAGAAATATATGGCCCGCAAAGCCGACCAATGTGGTCCTTTGTTATGTTTACTTTTACCCTTTTGGACGCAAAGCCATCCGAAAAAAAAAGTTGGCTTTGTCGCATCCATAAGCTCACATTTTTTGCATTGATAAATGCTTTCCTCGTTACGCCAAAACACGTGCATGCACCATTCCCAGTGGCGTACTCAGGGGGTGGGCTGATAGGGCTGCAGCCCCCTCCGAAATTTTCAAAACGAATTTTAAAAAGGTAAGCTAAGTTTTTTCTTTCGTTTTTTTAATTTCCCTTTTTTTTTGAAATCCCAAAATGAGAAAAGATTTCAGAATAGATTATTAAGTATAGGGTAAACTAATTTTTAATTATTTTTTTTAACATATCTATTTTACTGTACGTCATGTTTATGATTATCCTATTATTCCATTTGTTCATTTTTATTGCAAATATATGTTTTAGAAATGCCGATTAATGTTTTTCAGTCATCAAATTCTGTCAAATAAATTTCAATAAATTGAATTGAAGCCCAGTATTGGGAACAATAGTAAAATAAACTGCAAACTTACCATTATTAAAGCATAAATTTACCAAAATATTGCAAACAAGTGTTTCAACAACACCTTTTTCAATGAATTTTTTTTTTTGAATTTAAATTTATTAAAAAACGCTTTCTTCCCAATAGTTTTCATGACAAAAAAGTTTTTTTTTCAATGTTGTATTTTTTGTCCACTTAAATAGGTATTGAAGCAGAAATTAGAGACATTTACTGAGCTACATTTAATGAAGTGCTCCCCCCCCCCCCAATCTCAAAGAGTCTTGACTCAGCCCCTCCTGAAATGATTTGTCTGCGTTCGCCACTGACCATTCCTGTGCAGTTGTACTTTTCAGCTTTGTATTTCTGCTTTAATACGTGCGACTTTGTGACGTACGACTCAAAATGTGAAACCAATAAAATAATATAAACTTTTTTACACATAATAAAATAATATAAACTTTTTTACACGTAACTGTTTACATAGTTAACGCAGTTTTTTTAGTACACACTGATGCGCCGACATTGTTTGTTAAACCGTCAATAAAATAAGAACTGGAAGAATTCCGTAAAATGTGTTTCTCTTCTAGCGTAGTGTTAATGCAGAGAAAACAACGTACTCTCTGCACAGTATGGATGATAAAATTAATAATAACGCGTTTCGTATTAAATTTCTGCCATTGAATGCATTGCCATAATTCCACATGTATCTCAATGATCGTATTTGCTTTGTAGGCTTTAAATTGGCTCATCCATTCTTCTTAATTCTGAAGTACAGGGATATTTTTAAAAATGCTAGAAAATTATCACCTTTGTTTCAAAAACTCTTTCACAACTTTTAAATTCTCGAGGTTGGCTGCTAGAATTTTACTGATTTCAAGGAAGGTAAGTTTGGTTTTTTTCAAGCCACAATTTTAGAACCTAATTAGACTTTGAGTTGGGGAACGCGGGGCAAAGTGAAATAGTTAAGATAGCTGACCTATTTCAAAATGAACGCATCGGAAATGTGTTCTAAAAATTATTGTGTTTCAAGATTGAATAATGTATTTTGTTTGACAACTTGCGTTAAAATATTATTTTTCATTTTTGGCAGTTATTTTGCACCTTCAAAAAAAAGGTAGAAATTTTCCACCTCAAAAACCATGGGGCAAAGTGAAAAATGCAATATTTTTACTATGAAAATTTTTCTATTTTATGATTAATAGTAATTTTCATCAAATGGACGTGTAAACAAACGAATAAATGACTTAATAATGAAAAATAAACGAATAAATAAATGAACAAATTAATGAAATCATTAATTTATGAGAAAAAGAGATGAGTGAATAAAATAGAGAACGAATAAGAAAATCAGTAAGCGAAAAAATAAATAAGTGAATTAATAGGTAAAATAATGTAAATTAATCAATAAATAAAGAAATACGTACGTGATTTCAAAAACTACTGTACAATTAAACGAAATGGACGATTTTACTTCACCCCATTCACTTTGCCCCGCGTGCACTTGGCAAATTACATTGAACATTTAAAATCAAAATTCGCTTAATATAAACGAAATAAATATTGCACTGGATACCAGTAGATCTCAATGAATACTGAAAATGATAATTGCAAAAATTTTGTTATTGTATCATAGCAAAAAATATTTTTGAAAAAACACGAATATTACAATAAGTGTATCAACTTTTGAAAAGGCCTTGTATAATTTTTTTCGTTAATCTTTAGATCTATCTATTTGTTGACAGGAATAGACTGTCTAGAAACTGTAGTCTAGGGACTTTGCTAAAATATTGCTAGATAGGTTGCGCTAAAAACTGTGAAAATATTTCGCCATTTCACTTTGCCCACATTCCCCTACTTAAAGCTTTTATATTTGGTTTCAAAAAGTTTTGAAAAAAAAATCGTTTAGTCCGTTGAAAATGCGTAATATAATAGTTTGTGTAGTGTACTTAAGTGCACTTAACCACTCATCGCAAAGTGTTTTTCTTCAAAGGGATACAGTTTTTTTTTTCTATTTCTGTCTTACGTTGCTTCAAGGAAAAGTTGGCTTTACTAACATTAATGGTAATTATCATATCAAGCACACACCTTTTCTTGACATTAATGGGCTTAATTGTTATGGGCTCTATCCAATTTCATCGTTACTTTGCAGTTTACGCTTTTTTTTAATATTTCGAACACACATGAACCATTTAACATAATTTCCCGTGTCTAACACGCGCGGATTTTACCGACAAATTTGCGCATAAGTGTCTAACACGGACGATCTTCTATCTCACGTCATTTTATTGCTAATGCTCGCACGGGATCAAGTCAAGTAAAACTAAATAAACTATATTATAAGTAAAAACCATATACTAGATTTTATTTAACATATTAAGGATTGAACCACTGTACAGCATTTTTCTTGTGTGCATTTTCATGATTAGCTACGACTGTGTTAGGAAATCTTTGTTATAAAGCGACTGTTTAGTGTGTAAGAGGTAATATATCCACTTTTATTTCAATAAGTATCATACAAGTAAGTTATTAACCATAAATTTAATTTTAATAAGTGCTTTTGTAACTCTTTTCAGTTGTCATTTGCTTAATTGATGTTTAAGCCATTCTCAGGCTTGTAAGAATAGTAGTTTTACAAAAATTACACCCCCCAACCACTCACATGACATCCCTTCAAGGAATGGTACTGATGATGTTTAGTACCTGTTTAAAGAAGGTAGCAAAAAAAAAAAAAAAAATCAGATGGTGGCGATCCTATGTAACAGGAAGGAATTATGAGTGTGGAATTACGAGTAACCGCAAAATTGAGACTTCATTTATTTTCCGAAAATTGCTATTTTTTGAAAGCGGATAGTCCGAGAGTCCCTGTACAGAAGCGTAGCTACGCTTCCATATAAGGACTCTAGATAGTCCTAACTGCTTGGGATAATCGATGTTCTTATGAAACAATGAACAACAAACGCAAAACGCAATCAGAACATTTATCTTTGGGCTAGAGAGGGGAGGGGGGGGGGTAACTTGGTTTTAGCAATCCAGAAATGTCTCTCTTTTTGAAGGGAAAGAGGAGAGGTAATAGAATCCTAACATATTTACTTATTAATTGCTGTAGCACTAGAAATATATTTTAAATAAGATTAGAAATATGGCATGAAGCCAAGAGTTATCGGCCGGATTAGCAACTGAAACCTCTTCTGCTGCGCTTCCGAATCGAGCCAATTCAATCAGTTTGTCCTTCTGGTTTCTTAAATGGCCTTGTTCCTGACTTTCTGGACTGTCTTTGCGCAATTTTGTAGATTATCCTTGTCCTGAGTTCGAAATTGTTCTCCTCCTGATTTTGTAGGTAGTGTTGTTTGACATTGAAAAGACGAACATTAATATTTGCACACTTTTGTCCCATTTATTGATACACGTGAAAAGGAATTGAGGAGTTTCAAAGTGCAGTCTACAGATACTGTTGCTTTGCAATACCTAGCTGGCGAATAAGGTGTTCTATATTTGCTTCCAATTCTGCATTAGTTTAATCCATTTTTGCTAAAATGCTTTATGCGTTTTCCTGCAAATCAGAAAGGTGCCAAGCTGTAAAAGTATCTAAATTTTCTTGGATGTTCCTGCTTTATTCCGGAAACATGACTCGCTTTTATTGGGAAGGTTTATGATTTTTCAGAAAAGATCTAGTTTAATTTCAGGAAGGTTACTGATTTCAAGTGGGAAACTTTTTTTTTTTTTTTAACCAGATATACAACTAGCAGAAATTAGGCACATTTACTGCCCATTATTTTCTAAGAACGTTTCTAAACTTTTTTTTTTACAGTGTAGGTTATCTTTTTCATGATTTTATAGATTGTCCTCTCCTAAATTTGTAGATGTTGTGTGACACTAAAATGACGAACATTAATATTTACTCACTTCTATTCCCATTTATTGACTCACATCAAAAGGAATTGATGAGTTCCAGAATGGGAAAGGGGTATACCTTTTCATTTTTTATTCAAGACATATCTATTTCGGTATGAGAAGAAACAAACAAACATCACGCAATCGCCGACCAGTCGGAAGTTGTCGGCAGAGAAACACAGCGACGCACACCCCTATTTAGAATAATAACCTCATATGGAACTATTTTTAGAAAGCATTTTGCATGATATAATGAGGTACGGATGACAGAAGGTGAAGTGTCATTTATTTATGAAAAAGTCTTCACATCCAAAATTGATGAGAGGAATTCAGAAATAAGACGAGAAAGTTTACATTACGGAGGGTTATTTTCGCTATCCTATTAATGAGAGGGATGTTTTTGTTTGTACGTGGAATATGTCTTCACTGCGAAAGAGCGTTGATGAAAATGGCTCTAAAAATATAATAATAACAACAAAACCAACAATAATAATAATAATAATAATAATAATAATAATAATAATAGTAGTAGTAGTAGTAATAATAAAAGAGAGTTGTTGTTAAGTTAACTTAATTCGGGTTTTTCTAAGAGCTTTAAAATGACGAAAACAAAACCAGCCAGCGGAATATGTCTTCACTGCGAAACAGCGTTGATGAAAATGGCTCTAAAAATATAATAATGATAATAAGAATAATAATGATAATAACAATAATAATAATAGTAATACTAGTAATAATAATTATAATAATAATAACAATAATAATAATAGTAATAATAATAATAATAATACTAATAATAATAATAATTATGACAATAACAATAATAGTAATAATAATAATAGTAATAATAATAACAACAATAATAACAATAATAATAATAATAATAATAATAATAATAATAATAATAATAATAATCATAATAATAATAATAATAATAAAATTAATAATAATAATAAAAAAAAATAATAATAATAAAAAAATAATAATAATAAAAAAAATAATAATAATAACAATAACAATAATAATTGTAATAATAATAATAATATTAGTAGTAATAATGAAAGAGAGTTGTTAAATTAACTTAATTCGGATTTTTCTGACAGCTTCAAAATGACGAAAACAAAACCAGCCAGTGACAAATTTTTTGTGTCACAATTGCGATGGGCTCCCATGACATTGGGATCCCGAAGGGTGATTAAAAAAAGGCACATAAAATATTTTACGCATCTCTGTTAAAACAATTTTAGCCATTTTGGGGCTCCTAAAATATTGAAACCATATGCCACTAACTAGTAGGCCTATTCTGGAATCAGGCCCTGATTTAAGACGGTGACCCAAACCTGTAAATCCGTGACTGACAACAGCAAAAAAAAAAGGATCTAAACAAATTACTACGCAGTTTAAGAAATTGATTTTTTTTTCCTCTCAGCAACTGATCGTTTTCTTTATGCTTAGATCGAAGCTTTATTTTTGGGAATAAAAATTCCACCCGAGGAATCGAACGAGAATAGAAAAGCAGTCAAAAGAAGCGAGGTACTAATATAGAGTTTTCGAAATTGCAGAATGCTCCGTAAAACACATTACACAACCGCGAAGCAATACTTTCAGTTGTGAAGCAACTACGGGTAGGAAATGCCTGCTTTTTTTGGACAGCAACAGAGTTTTTCTCAAATGCGACATCGATATTTGCCATAACTTATCATCAGTGATCTATTTTTGTTGCTGAAAGAATAGCTTTTTGCTTGCTCAGATTTTCCAAATCTCAGAATGTTTTCGAAACAGATATTTTTATTTATGACGCGAAACAAAACATTGCTTTCAGGAGTATTTTTGCAGATGGGGCAAAAAGTTTCCTTTTATTTATTTTTTTTTTTTTGTATTTCGCTAAGAACATTTTCGAAAAAGCTAATAAATTATGATTTGCAGTTGTTTGGCTTAGTTTGATTTTTTTTAAATTTCAGAGATCATCGGAAAAATGAGTTTTTCCGAATTAGGTAATAAGTGCGCTAAATAAGGCCACCCTAATAAGGTTCATGACCTAACGTTTCGATCATTTATCATTGGCTCCGATTTTCGCATATTCAGTTTTTTTGTTTTTGGCTTACTATGTTATAATAATAATAACAATGACAATAACAATAACAATAACAATAACAATAACAATAACAATAATAATAATAATAATAATAATAATAATAATAATAATAATAATAATAATTATTATTATTATTATTAACTTTCAGAGATCATCGAAAAAGTTTTCCGAAAAGGTAATAAGTGCGCCAAATAGGGCCATCTTAAGGTTCATGCCCTAACATCTCGCTCATTTGTCATTCAATTGGCTCTGACTTTTGCACATTCATCAGCTAACACATCCAAAACAAGAAAGTTATAAGCGAAATTTAATTTTTAATTATATCGGTCAGCAGTTTTAGGAAAGAATAGCGATTTGTTCATGTTAGGAAAATAGGTTCCTAACAAATCCAACTCTGGCCAAATTTTACCTCACACAGGATTGAAGAAAAATAACTTAAATTATAGTTTAAAAAAATTAAAAAATACGCTTTTAGAGAACACATGTAATATAGTTTTGTTTTTAGTATTAATAATAGTATTAAATATATTAACTTTATATTTGCAAAGAGCGTGAATTTTATTTTTTATTCAGAGCTATATACAAACAACTGAAACATTTAAAATACATCAACATGTAATAATATAGTTTAGCCTTTATTATTATATATGTTACTTTTATATTCGTAAAGAACGTGAATTTTATCTTTCATTCATTGTTACATACATACATACACACAAACAAATCCACATGTGAAACTAATAAACGTGTATTAAAAAAGAAAAAGAAAACGGGGAAAAAATGAGAAAAAGTACCACCAAATTAAGAATAATTAAAAGGGTCATTAATGACAGTTTCTTAATTATATTAAACCACATTTGATGGGTACACATGTATCTGAGACCTACAATTAATATTGTTCACAAACTAGTAGTAGAAGAATTGGTGATGTATTTTGTAGCTGAAAACAGTGGTCTGAATTGCATTTATTTAAGTTATAGCTTGCTTTATTTAGTTCCAGTTTTTATCATTAAATCCGTCATGTTACATCTCTGTTAAACGTTGGAAATTATATGACTTTATAAGGTATTGTTTCTTCTGTATTAATGTCAGGTACGGGCTTTTTTGGTATTTATGTCATTTCAAGCATAGTTAATGCCCATGAGTTAAAAATTAAAATTAGTTTGGCAAAGAATGTAATATGAAATATGACATAATATCGAACCAAAGTCGCATGTATTCATAGATTATATACTTACCTATTTAGGTCATATTGCTATTTGCTTTCTTATCTACTTTTAAACTACATTTTAAAAGAAAATGCAGCTGTCGACTGCGGATTGAAGAAAACTATCAGAGTAAAGCCTAATTTCATACAAAGTTTACACACAGTATTACATGCAGTGGCGTACATAGCGCCCCCGAGGGGGGGGGCACAAACCAGAAAAACAACACTATTGAGTTATACGATATTTTTTTTTTTAAGTTTAATAAGGGATTGGGGCAATCTTGCGAGGGAGCGCACTTACAAATCTTGCGAGGTAGCGCACTTACAAATCTTGCGAGGTAGCGCACTTACAAATCTTGCGAGGGAGCGCACCTAAGTTTACGTACACTACTGATAACACGGAGCCTCTTCGTAGATTGCCATGGTAAAAAAAACCTAATTTTTTTGCCTGTTCTCGGAATAAGAAATTATTTGTAGCTCCGAAACATGTCTAGGTATTTTCCAACAAAAATGTATTATTTTCTCGTGCCATGATTGCCTATGTTCTGTAATATTCGTCTAGAAGTTTTTAAGCGCACATCAAATGTGTTTCAAAAATAAATAAATAAATAAATAAATAAATAAATAAAACAAAACAAAACAAAATAAAATAAAATAAAATAAAATAAAATAAAATAAAATAAATGGAAGAATTAAGCGGGCGGTTGTGATTTTAATTCACAAAATTTTTTCAAGCAGATTGAATTGATTTTGATACTAAAAGATTAATTTTATGATATTTATTTATTCGTTCATTTATTTATTCCTTGAAATTACATATAAACCAACGTCGCTAAAATGGATTATTAAATTTATTTAAATGCTGGTAGCTGGGGTGTGATGTAAATTAAAAACGGTAGTAAACAAATATCCAATTTGCAATTACGTAATCGATGGGAAAATGAAAGTCTCTGGTCCTGTCTTTGTCCTGCAACTTTGCAAATTGCAGTAGACTGCGCCTAGCCAGTGAATTTCAGACAGTGTTGTTTATTTTTGTGTCTAGCTTTGCCCCCCAGTCAGATAAAAGAATATTGAATCTGGGGCAAATGAGGGACGCTCCGGTGGTTGCCAAAGGTCGAGCCCTTCCCTGAGTGACGGGCAGAGAAAACTGCGGGAGGAAACGGCGGAGTCAAACCATCGCGTTTCCGCCATTTTGGGTCTCGGGTGAAAAATCATTAGGAAGTAAGAACGTTGGATTAAATTTAGAAAGCCAGAATTGGGTTTTCAATTCGTTAGTTTTATGTTTGTTAATAAGTATTTTTTAAATGAAAAAAGTCAAAAATTTTGCACCAAGGAATGAGTAATATAAGAGAACGTATATAACTGCAAAGAAAAGCATTTCAAAGCAGTTGAAAACTCAACACATATCTGTTTCAATACAATTGTTTCGAATTTTTACTACAGTTCACTTATTCTAGAGGGCGCTTCAGTGTGTGCAAGGCTGTCAGGGTGCATTTTTCAGTAAGTTCCAGTGCTTGCATTCTACCATGCTGTAAGAACCCGGTGGTTCCTGGAGTCCCTGAGATGGTGTTCCTTTTTTCACAGCTGTAGTGTAGTATTCAATAAACCTAACATGGGTGCTTTTTCTGAGTTAGTGCATTCTTTTCACATGGATCAGGATTTTTTAACAAACATTCTTATAACTATCAAAAACAAGATTCTTCATCAATGCATGAATAAGAATGGTTCAAGAAATCCAAACCAATGGTCAAGTGAACTTTTTTTTTCTAATCGTTTTTTGATGGTCTTGAAACAGCTGTTCGCTGAGTTCTCAACTCTTTTCAGTTGCTTTTATTTGTACTGTTATACACAAGTTTGCCAGGCGTTTTCCCAATTTGGCCCGGACAGCCTCGGTTTCCATACAAAGTCCCGGTGTCCCGGCCGGTTTACATCACGTTCCGGTAAAGAATAAATTTGAAAAAATTAAAAAAAAAAAAAAGAAAAGATAAAAAAATACTAAAAATAAGTAATTGTGAAGGATTATTTAAGATTACTACTTTGTCAGTTGTGACATTGACATGTGACTTTTACATCGAATTAACTTGTGAAGCTTTTTACAAGATTAGAATAAAAAATACTTTCTAAATGTGCACGAATCTAAAAAGGTCCTTTCCAATGAAACTTACTCGCAAATAATATTCAAATATTTATTCAGTGTTTCTTCTTGTTTAAGTAACATATTAATATCGAAGATGATAAATAAAATGTTATATTAGAAAAAAATATCGATATGCTTGTATAATTTATTTTCACCCCTGGTTTAGGTTTTTAATTATAAACACCATTTATTCATATCATTCAGAATAAACACCCAGTAAAACTCTAAACTTCAGCCGAGGTTGTTTTCTCTTGAGTACTTGCAATACTGGGGGGATTGGGCGTATACTTAACAAGGACTCCTTGATTCTTAAAGGTCCTTCATTTAGGTAATGTAATTTTCTTGGGAAACAGAGGAAAAGCGCGATATACCGGAATGAGCGGTATAACGAAGCACGATGTAACAAGGGGCTACTGTATAAATAACTACGATTATCTTTCCCCCATTCGCGCTCCAAAATGGCCGAAGCGCGAGGCCTGCGCACCACCAACAACCCGGAGCGGATGCTGAAGATGACGAAGATGACGTCAGAGGCCAGCATTTCCGTAAACATTGATTCGAGCGCGCATGACAGTTCGGAGAGGGGACTTCCTTCGTTCGAAGCTCAGACGATCTCCGTGGCTCGCGCGGAGCACTTTCGCTCTCGCATCTCTAAAAAGGGGAGAGAGCAAGAGCAGGTGTGTTCCAGAATTCGAAAACACGGTCAACACGTGGCACACCACCATAAACGCCAAACGATATTTTCGTGGAATATAGAAGACACGACATGGAAAATCGGGGACTGACCTTTGATGACACATTCGTGGGACGGACGGAGGTTGGAGAAGTATCCTGCGAAGTGGGAGTTTCGAATATTAGAGGGTTCGAATGCGTGTTCTTGTGTTTGTTTCGGGAAGTTCGAAAGTTGAACGATCGACATGAATTTTGATTGTGGTCCTGTGGTTAAGAAGGAATAGTTTGTGTGTGTTTGTTTTATGTTGTGGGTTTTTAAGGACTTACTGTATCTGTTTGTTTTGTTTGAAAAAAAGTGTTTCTTCTGAGAGTGAGTTCCGTTCCGTTTTTTTTTTTTTTGTTTTGTTTTGCATCTCAAATTTGCACTCATATCAAGGAATACGATTTCAAGTTGAAATGATGCTACTTCAAAATACCTTTTGAAAAGTAACATTAATCGCTCTTTTTTGTCCTTTATTTTTTAGCTTTGTGTTAGAACCTACTAATTGCTTTGCAGTTGGAGGTAGCGAATAGTTTTTTTTTTTCGTTTAGCATAAGCTAAAAAGTTACACAAGAGGTAACTACATACTTTGAGACATTGATTGTGTATTAAAGAAGTATGTTTTCTTGATACCTTGGAGAATGAAACATCAGAAATCAGTTGATTTTGTAAGAAAGTCACAAGATGAAAAATGCACAAGCGTATGACAATCATATAAGGAAATTTTATTAGTTGTTTGGTTTAGCAATTCATCATAATGTTTTAGATAAGGTTGAAAGCAAAGTCTACAAATACGTCATTCCTCTAACTCATGATTATAACTCAATACAAACATAAAACCATTTTTAATGAAAGATTTGTTCATATATTTCAAACGAATACGAAAAATTAAATATTTCTTTTCATGTTCAAAGTTTCTGAGAAGCATAAAATCGGGATAGATTAGTATTCATTATTTTCATGTAAATTTGAAATTTCTGTCTAAAACTACAAAGTTGTAAGAAATAGAAAAATTCAAGCATCTTCTGGTCAAGAAAATTATCATAATTGTTTCTGTTAAAAGGCTTAAAAATTATAGTCAGTTTGGCTGAAATGCAAAAAGCAATCATTAATACAGAACGCATTCTTTCAATGAGCGAAAAATTTCTAAGTCAGTACGCTATTCCAATAACTGTTAAAAGTATTTCGAGTATTTTTTTGTTTCATATGTTTTTAATGTAATTTAATATGATTCCTCATTTCATAAAACAAAATATTCTGAAATATATATATCAGCGTTTTTGTTCTAGAATTAAAATGCATATTTTATAAAATTTTCAACACATTTTCTTCAAGAAGTTTAAAAAATATGCATAGTTAAATTAAACGATAACATTTAAAGAAGTTGTGTATAGTCAAATGGTATTTCAAGCAATATTTTAAAATTATCTGACATAAAGTTAGTATAGAATCTAAACTTAAATCATCATCGTTTCATCGCAAAATAAGATCTTGTATATGTAAAGTTTAGCTAATGTTCAGTTCTAAACTATTATCTAGAAAATAAAAAAAGACGCACACCCCAATTTCACATAGACGTCGATGTGGAAGGGTACATTTATATTTTTACAGTTTGATGTTAGTCTAAATCTGCTATTTCATCACTTTTTTTCTCATTAGTAAAATAAAACAGAACATTTTCTAAAAAATTTTTCAGCTAAGTATTATCGCAGGCTTTATTGATTACAATTTCTTTAAATTTAATTTTTTTATTCATTTTATCATCCGCAAATATTTTTAAAATTAAGGCACTAAAGCAGTATAATTTATAGTTGATTTTTATGAAGGAAAACTTTGCTATCTCAGTCAAGTAGTTTCAAAAATAAACTCGTTTAACTTAAAAAATATAGATTTTTTTCCCGTAATTTCTTTAGTTTTCTGAACTTAAAATTAAGAAAAAAAAATTTTTGTCAAAGTGACTTACATGCTTCACTATTAAGTAAATGGAAATATCTATCACGTAAAATGCAATTATTTGCTTCTTATCATCTACTAACAGTATTATACTTTAGATAAATATAGCTGAAAGTACGCGAACATTTTGAAAGCAAATGTATTACTGAGCCAAACTTTAATAGCATGCGTTGAAAACCCCTTTTCCTGCTTTTGAAAAACGGAGATTCATGTTTCATTCTTTATATGAAAGTGGATTTAGAATTACAAAGCAAGATTACTTGAGATTTTGTTAGCATTCCTTGGAAAGCTATCTGATAGAACTGTTTCATATTGTTCAACTGCCAAATTATATTATAAACCAGTGTAAATTATAAACGAATTCAAAAATCAAGAAGCCAAATTGATTCTCCAGTGAAAACATATTACATTATAGAGAATTACATCATACAGTCAATGAAAAGACAAACATATTCATTGAACCGAATCTCTATCACCAATATTTAGAGTTACTCATGCATCGAACCATTATCTAAGAACTATTCATTTTCTTACATAGGATTGATTTTATTTGGCTACGTCAATACATTTGACAATTGTTACATGATACTGCTTGAATAACAGGAAAAGAACTAGTCATCAACGATGAACTATTGTCTACATTTTATTCAACGTCTTTGACTTATAACTAACTCCATATGATGCAACTCCATGAAATATTCATCATCAGAAATCGAACATGAAGAAAGTTTCATCCTGAATCGAACCTGAACCTTCTTTACTTCCACTTCCGTTTTTTCCTCCAAGTCGAACTTATCAGACTTAACCTTTGCCATTAGCTGATACTGTTTAATAGACCAATGAGCATTTATTTAAAGTACAAAAGGACTCATGCCCAGTAACAGTTCTTCCGTGGTCCACCCTTTGGACGATGAAGATTCGCTCTCGCCAGACTATAGGCGCGAGAAGGACCGCCGGTCCAGCCTGGCCGTAGATGTCCAGCGTCGGGTCCAGCTGTTCTCGGGTTCGGACTGGAACCGAACCCGCAGGACTACTGTTGCCTACTTCCCCCCGCATAGGAGTATGACAGAACTGAATAATTTCGGGGGGAATGCTACGGGAGCTGCCGAGGACATCTTTGTTGAGGACATTGTTGACGAGGTAGGACATTTCTTTCACTCATTCTGTTTTAAAGCGGGACTTTTAACAGTTTCAAGCAACTTCTATGGGTGTTAACTTTTTATGCATTGAACTAATTTGGCAATGAGTTTTTACACAATTTTTTTAGTTAATTATACATCAAATAACATACTGTCGCACCCACTTAAGCGAATACTGTCGGTTCCAAGAAATAATATTCAATTAAGCGGGGTATTCGAATAAGCGGGGATTTTTAACATTGCGTCTATGGCATGGGAAATATTTGGTTCCGAGATATTTTATTCGTATAAGCGGGGTATTCGTTTATCCGTTACCCAATTAAGCGGGGCCGGCAGTATGTATAGATGCAATACACCGCTTTCAATTTGCGAGTTGTACCGTACTATTGTGCTGTCTCTAGCTGGTATGCTATTTTTTTTATTAGCTATCATTTTTTTTTGGCTCTCTTAGTTTCTTTAAGAGGATTTCTGCCTTCAGTTTGTCTACTTTCTATTCTGGGCTGATGAGTGTTAAGTTATCAAGCACGAAGCTGCATTCCTTGGATGGAATGACTCAGCTGGTGGTGTATTGCATGTGTTTTTAGTCCTGGCTTAGGAGCAGTAACTTACTGCTATATATATACAGAGTATAAAATTTTTGACAATCCCTAGGGTCTAAGACCCCCTGCGCCTTATGGCCCCTAACAGAACTGTTTCCGATCGCAGACACTAACTGTCGGCCTCTCAACAAAGTACGAGGAATGGTGCATTCAAGTACCAACACGTTTCCAGTATTTATTATTCGTAGTACTAAACTAATACTTCGGTCCTACGGAGTACCGTCAGGGCATAAAGGGTTAAACTTTGGGGGGAATCATTGATCTTACTGTTTTTTTTTTCTTTTGGAGAAACTTCTTGTTCAAACAGCAAAAAAAAAAAAAAAAAACAAAAAAAAAAGAAGGGGGGATATCAAACCTTTATTTTACTCAAATTTACAAAATGTTTTTTGCATCTTTATTTTCTGCGGTATAAATATCTTAATTACATAATGAATTGTAAAATAGCTATATATTTTTTTAAAACATAAAGTACCGACTTTCGGTTGAATCATTTCCAGAACTCATTCTGTTACTACTGTCTATTTATTTCTCAATAAACTTTAATTGTTCGTCGAACATTTTTAACGAGAAAACATCATAAAATCTTGGTTGGTAAAGGCTTTTTTTTAAAATTTATTGTTAAGTGTTTTTGCAAATATTTGTTGACCTAAAGTGTTGTCATCATTTATTTCTTCTGCATACTGTAACCTTTGACCTTCTTTAGTAGGACTTTATTTAATTTTTTTAGATCAATATAACTTTTTATTGCAGAATTAATCCCTAAAATTTTTGCTCAACTATTTCTATACGTCGTTTTTATACAAACTTGTTTAAATTAACATATTTTCTAGTACGGAACGAAATCAATTTTGAACTTCAAAATTAATTTTCATTCGATTTCCTTCTCATCATTCGCGTAACCATTTTTTTTTAAATGCAAGCTCGCGATCGCGACCTGCTTTAAAGGAAGCTACCCAAACCTGATTCCCCACTTCACGTGCAACATGCCACACAATAGCTTCACGGAATATGTAATTTCCAAGGCCCTGTGGCAAGACCCGGTATTCCGCGTTTTTTTACGTTCGTCGTTTTTTTCTCGCTTTCGTTTGCACACACAATGCTCTGGGAATTATTGGCGTGCATTGTCAACGCAGATTCACTGGAAAAAAATGTAGGTTACGATCGTGACGGTCAGGACAAGAAATGATTTTGTTTCATTAAACTAGTTACTAAAACATTATTAGTTTGCCAGAAAAAAATGATATCGCCCCACAATTATTGGCGTGCATTGTCAACACAAATTCACTAAAAATAAAATGTAGGTTAAAATCGTGGCGGTCAGAACTAACAATGATTTTGTTTTATTAAACTAGTAACCCAAATGTTATCAGTTTACAGGAAAAAAAAAAAAGAAAAGTTTTTAAAAAAGATAGGGTAAAAGCACCAGTAGTCGGCCATTTAAGAGATCTTTTGTTGATCTTGGCTAACCTAGAACTTTCAGCTATCAATACAGCAACAAAAACAAGGTAAAACTTTAGAATGAACCTTTCTGATAGTGAATCACCTACTTGTTTCAGAAAAAAAAAAAAAAATATGTTGAAATCCAAGCTGTTGTCAACACTAGTAAATGCTCCAGTAGTCGGCCACAGAATCATCTTAGCTGAAAAATAAACAGAATCGCAATCTTGGATGACGGGCACACCATTCAAAATGAAATGACTCATTACTAATTCAAAAAAAAAAAAACCCAAAACTTAACTGCACTGGTTGATGATTGAGGATAGGTACATGAATGTGTGAATGCGTCATATCTGATTTTGAATTAAAAATGTACTATGTATGAGGAGTTTATGTCATTGTGGCCGACTACTGGAGACTAGCCGACTACTAGAGCACTTACCCTATCTCCCCATAAAGCCATCTGTTTATTATTGAATCAATGAGAAATGATCAAAAATGGATATGAAGTTAATGTGATAAATGTGTCGTTTTTTGTAAAAGTGGTGTGCTGTTTAATAGTTTATCGTGCGACCTTCCTCGAATTTGTGCATTCCTTAGGTCTCTTCTGATCAGTGGCGTAGCAAGAACAAAATTAAGAGTGGGCGAATAAAATTTGCGAGGCCCCGAGTCCCCCCCCCCCCTCGATTTTAATATTAACTCCAGATCAAATCCAACTATTCTCCTGTAAAAAAAAACCTCTCGTGTTTTTTTCTAATCTTAAAATGTAAAATATTATACATAAAAAAATACAAGAAAGATAAAAACATGAAATGTGAAATAATTGCATACTTTTTGGGGTAGTTTGAACTACTTTGAAATGATTGATTTATTTAATTTTTTGTCACAATATTTTGATGAGCTATGACATAAATTTATAAATTATAAAGCTGCAACTATAAATACTTTTTTTATTCTAAATTTGTTTCATATTACACTGGAAATGATCGGCTGTGCTTAAAATTTAGACAGGTGTTTCACCTATTTGTGCACTTTTTCACTCACAGTTGATTTGTTTCAGGAGAGAAAACAGACTAAAAATCCAGAAATTCTGTTAATTGTTCAACTTTGATCCTTGCGAAATTAACCTCAACAAATAAAAGCGCCCGAATAAAAGGGGGAGAGGGGAGCATTTTCAACGGTGTATAAATGGTGTGTGATGCTTTAGAAATTTTGGGACAGTGAGCCCGTCACATTTGCCGGGCGGGGCTCCTTTTCTTGTACAATTTGAAGAAATAGCCGTTGAGTTACAATCGTATACCTTTCTTTAGTTCACCTACACCCTACATGGCTATAGACTGCAGTGTTATTCAATCTTTATTTCACTCATGCCACGTTATAACTATCTAAACTTCACTGAACATTAATTTAGATAAAAAGTTATTTTTCTAGTTTGTTGATGAGTTTATTCAGAAAACAACATTTCCTTGTCCTTCAAAATATTGGGGAAAATAGTTTAGGAATCCCCTGAGCTAGGGGCCTCTAGGGGGGAGGGGCTCATATGTCTATTGGTGTATCAGGTTCCGAGTGTAAGAAAACTCATTCGTTAAGTTACAGTTGGTAATTATCGAAAACTAATGCATTCGTGCTTTGGATTCTAGTTGAACATAGCGGCCTTTTGGCGTCGTACTTTATATTGGTGAAAAAATTGACTCGCCTGATCCATCACGGGGACCACTAAGGTGACAAAGACCGATTAACTTATCAGAAGGCCCTAAACCGACCCTGTTTTGGGGATCTCATCTTGTCAATGTTACAATTTCATTGTAACATTGACAAGATGAGATCCCCAAAACAGGGTTGGTTTTGAGATCACCAAAGTTTGACTAAGGTGGTTTGGCTAAAGCAATTTGACTATTTGGAAGCTCCTAAAAAGCAATGCCTTAGGCCGCGGACTAGTCAGTTTTCAAGCCCTGTAGGCCCAGCCTTTTGGTAAATCAGGCCCTGGGTGTTAAAAAAAAGATTCGTTTAGTGGAGGGGGGGGGGGCAGAGAGAGAGAGATTCAATTTCGAAAGTTTTTGGACATGGAAATCGTAAAAACGCGATTGTAAGCCATCGTTTGCAACATTAGAAGACGGAATAATATTTGTAGACTTTCCCCTGAAATGTCGAAGTTTTGCTGTGTAGTTTTTTTTTTTTTAGAAATTGAAAAGTGATAAAAACGAAATTTTAGAAGATCTTCAATGAAGTTCGGAGAAATTCTGGGCAGCACCTCCAGAAAATGTCTAATTTTTTCAGTACCATAAAATTAGTCTTTGATCATTCTAGAAAAAAGGGTTGGGTTCGGGCCTCCTCCAGGAACATTTTCGGAATTAAAGTCCTAAAAGCGCAACTGTAAGTTATTTTTTGATGATGTGATGTAAAAAAATGCGGTTCAATAAGTTCCTCTGGAAATTTTTCAAAATTAAAATGCTGGGAACTCAATTGTAGTCCGATGGTGTAGGGGGAAAAGGCGTAGTTCGGAACCCTCCTCGGAATTTTATTTATTTATTTATTTTGAAAGTGAAACCTTTTAAGGTAATTTCACTCTAGTTTTGATGACGTTGGAGATGGTGTTTCCCCTCTCTCTCCGAAAGTTTAAAAATTGAACCCTCATAAACGTAATTGTAAACCTTCTAAGATGATGACGTTAAAGAAATGGGTGGGATTCATAGACTCTGCCTCAGAACTTCAAGAAAATTGAAGTGTTAAAATGCAATTGTACTCCATCTTTGACAAAGTTAGAATGGGGTTCTGGACTCTCGTCCCAAAAACGCTAACGGAGTGGAATAAACTTAATGGGAGGAGCCCGTCTTGGCTCTTGGCGGCCCCGCTAGTCGGGGCTGTAATTTGATTTTTAATTGTTGATCTTTTTAGCCTACTTTCCCGTTAAAAATAAAAGAAAGACGAAAAAAGTAGAAAAAGTAGCTTAATGCAACTAAAAAACATCGCCAAGTCCAAAAAATATCGCCAAGTTAAAAAAATATCGCCAAGTTAAAAAAATATCGCTAAGTTAAAAAAATAAAAAGGCAAAATGAATATCGAAAAATTAAAAATTTGAAAGTACTGTATTGAGATGGGGAATTTGTGTGTCGGTCGGTCGGTCGGTCTGTCGGTCGGTCTGTCTGTCCCCCCCTAATAACTTTTGAATGAACATTCCGATTTGGACAAACTTTTTTTTGTTGGAAAGATCTCGGCGAGTACAGCTCATTCCCATATTTGATTTTTCGATTTGAACAATTTTTGGTTCAACTTTGAACCGTTCAAACAACCTGTCCCGCGATGCTAACTTTTGAGTGAACAGTCCGATTTGAACAAACTTTTTTTTGTTCGAAAGATCTTTTCAAGGATACTTCATTCCCGTATCTACATTTTCGATTTGAACAATTTTTCGTTCAACATTGAACCGTTCAAACAAACTGTCACCCCTAATAACTTTTGAATCAACAGTCCGATTTAAACAAACTGTGTTTTGTTCGAAGCATCTCGGCAAGGATACTTTATTAACGTATTTAAATTTTCAATTTGAACATTTTTTCGTTCAACATTGAACCGTTCAAGCAACCTTTCTCCACCTAATAACTTTTAAATGAACCGTCAGAATTGAATAAACTTTTTTTGTTCGAAAGATCTCGTAGAGACTCATTCCCATATTTCACTTTTCAATTTGAACCATTTTTCGTTCAATGATGAACAGTTCAGAAAAAAATTTAACATGAGCGCCTACTGGAAAATTTAAATTGAATGTTTATTCTGAACTTCAAGGCGGATTTCCTTCAAACTAACTTTGTAAGAAAATGATTTTGATAAATAATGTATTGTAAAGTACTTTTCTGAATAATCTTCTGTGAGGACTCTGATTCCGACTCCGACTCCGCAAACATGGCAGAAATGCAAGCTCAGAAAAAAATGACTGACTGGGCAGACGATTTTTTGTTTATTTATTTATTTGTTATGTTTAATTTATTATTATTATGATTTTTTTTTTTTTTTGGCAGACGATATTTTTTTTTTTTTTTTTTTTGCTAACAAAAATTTTTCATTCAAGAGCATTTTATTCTTTATTTATATTTAACAACTGGCAACGGATTAAAAATGAAATTCAAGACATTTTATTAACGAACGAGTTTTTTTTTTTTTTTCTTTCTTTGATAAAATGTGTTTTGAAGTTCTTTGTACTTTTATTTCATTTATTTATTTTTTCTTTTGAAAACGATTGTGGAATTTTTCTACGGAAGAACTATAACAGTTACATTCTTTAAAAGGTGCGACAAAACTTAATTGACTCGTTTATTTATCTTTTACGTGTCTATTTCATATGATGAGAGGGGTATATTTTGCTTTTAGAAATCAGCTTTAAGTGCTATAGAGGTATGTTTGACATAATTTTCAGTTTCAGATAATCAAGAGAATATTGATCAGATGCTACAATGCCGATGTCGGTGTACGGGAAAGTAGGCTCGTTTAGTTCTTGACAGAACTTCTTGTTCCGTCTATTTTGTAATGGTTTTATGCGTGTGTTAGTTCAAACTGAGTTTTCCTCTTGGAGGGCAGTTGACTTCCTCCGGAGGGAGCACAGCCTTCTCGGAGGGGAGGCCATACAAAGGTTTGAAGCGAAGCCCCTTCGTTTTTTATTTATTTATTTATTTGGGGAGAAAATATAGTGTTTTCTACTGTATGATTTGGGAATGCAAAGTAAAATTTTGTCTCCGACCAAAGTTCGAATGGAGAAAAAATTCCGGACGAAGTGGAGATGCGAGGGCCTCGGAGGCGCGAGGCCCTGGGCGGTCGCCCGATTCGCCCACCCCTTGCTACGCCTCTGCTTCTGATTTTCGGGGGGTGGTGCAAAGTATCATTCAATTAGGAAGTAAGAAGCAAATAAAACCTAAAAGCATTGATAAGTGCGCCTCCTTAACCTATCACCCTTTTTTCAAGTATAACCATTCGTGATTGCCAGGCGCGGAGTTTGAAAACGAACAGTATCTTGATAAAAGCATATAAAACAACGTTGAAAAGCACAAATGTGCTTTCAACGTTTCCCAAACTTTTTTAGACCACGTACTACTTGATTGTACATCAGGAAAACATTTCGGAAGAATGTTTCTTGTTTTTTTTTTTTGTAATTGCGAATTCGTTTATTTATTTGCATTAAACAATTTATTGGGTGACCATGTTTGCACATGACATAATGAAAGAAATTCCATTAAAACACGCCTAAATACTGTGCCGGATACAAAGTCAATGAAATAATAAATTCATCTATATATATAAAGATGACGGTGTTCGTTTGTCTGTTTGTACGTTTGTAACCGCTGGCCAGAAGCCCCCACAGCACCTACAGACCTGAAACTTGGCTCAAAAATTCGAACGTACCCCGCCCTCGTGCACCTCGAAGCCCAAATTTTTAATTTCGAATTAGTTATTTTTAAATTAATTAATTAGTCTCATTTTTGGTGTATCCGCCATAATTGAGGGGAGAAAACCTTCCCCCACCCCAAAACATTATATATCGTTGGAAAGGGTTTTTTTTTCTGAAAAAGAAAAGTTTTAGCACGTTTCTGTCCGTTAATTAGGACAGGAGATATTAATTAATCAAATTTAGTCAATTTTCAAGGCTTAACTATGTACGCAGAACTGAAGACACTAGGTCCATTTTCCTGATCAGCTGCTCTTTTGTCCCTGAAGTTACTTTGTGGTTAAAATTGTGCGTATAGATTTAAGCCTTGAAAATTTATTCAATTTGAATGTTTAATATCTCTTATTTCTTTCTTAATTTTCTGTCTTTTTGATTTATTTGGCGAATTGATTTAAACTTTAACATGACTTTAAGTGGAGTTTAAAAGATGAAGCGCATTTGAACTAAAGGATATAATAATTTTAGTTCAGAGGGGTCGGAGGGAATTTAAATTTATTCAGTTGAATTCCTCAAAATTTGGTGTTACCAAAAATGTCAGAATGGAACTATTATTGTTAAAAAAATAGCGATGGCTATCAGCTACTCTTCGTATTTGGCGTGGTAAAGTTTGGCAACAATAGGGATATTTACCAAACCTCCCAGCCAGTGAAACACTTCTTTCTCCAAATTAAAGAAAAAGAAAACGCTCTGTGAAGGAACAGTAGTTGTTTGCAGTCTAAAAAGTATTTTATTGCATGTTTAAAACATGTATATAATGCCGCCAAACCTAAATTTTTAATAGTTCCATTCTGACATTTTCGGTAACACCGCTATGAAGTTACTCTTCGTATTTGGCGTCGTAAAGTTTGGCAACAATCTGGAAATTTACCAAACCTCCCAGCCAGGGAAATCTTGCTTATTTGAGGGTTACTGTTATAGATTGTAATCACTTCAAAGAGATGGTGCGAAAGACATTATATTTCTTGCCTTTTAATGTTCACATTAAAATCATGGAAGAATGGTTGAGGCTGAGCTACCTGACACAATCGGTTCCCTATGTTAATAAATTTAAATTTGGCGACCAATTTTACATTGAAATTACGGTTAAATCGGTGGATTATGTTAAACTTCAAGGGCAAAATTGCTGTGTTCGTTGAGAGTTTTCGAAAATCTTGCCACTACAGTTATCTCAAAAGTTCCATTGAAACGTTTATTTGGCGAATTGATTTAAACTTTAATATGACTTTTAGTGGAATTCAAAAGGTTGGGGAGCACATTTGAATCAAATATAATAATTTTACTTTAGAGGGTTAGAGTGAATTAAACTTTATTTAGTTAACTTCCTTTACATTTGTTGCACGGGCATCGCCGTGCGGGTACTGCTAGTTGTAACATAAATGTATGTATAAAATATATCTGCTTGTTTGTTCAAAGTTTTATAATAAGCTACTATTTAATTAATTTATTCTCCTATTATGTTCAAGTATTTTGATAAAAATATTTAATGCCTTGTGTTTGTTCCATAAACATAATTTTTGAAATTGACTTATTAAATTTGAAAGCGGGGGCAACCTACAAGATAAACGATTTTGACTGCAGTATTCTTGACCATAAACTGCATATATTAATACCTTAACTGCGTGATATTATTAAGTAAAAATTATTTTCTAAGTTGTAGGGAAAAACAGGCTGTGGCTATGATTCGATTTGTTTATTTTTTATGTCCGCCGTTACTGATTATTTTTGGAATACCACCAACTAGCAAGTGACGTACCACCAATGGTAATCGTACCACGGGGTGAAAAACGCTGATTTAACAGATTTATAAGTTGACTGAAATAGATAAATACCTTTGTGCAAAAAAATAAAAACACATAACACAAAAATACGTTACATTTTTTAACAAAAATGTAAACATAAAACAGCAACATATAACAACATAAAACAAAAAAACATATAACACGTTGAAAAGCAGGAATACTGCAGACACGTGTTTCAGCATTTCAAGGAGTACCCTTTTTCATGCAAAAAATGCGAGTTAATGGTCGGATGTGAACGATCGGTGTTTCAAAGCGTTTTAATGCAAAATTTTTTTCTCAGAGATCGTTAGAAGATCAGAGAGCTTTTCCCTTTTCTTGTGATTTTGTAAATAGTCTTACCTTTTAAAAATTGTTGGTTTTGTTGTTTGCTTTTACTACTTACATCTGTAAGCTTCGTGGTATACTTTGTGGAACACGAGGAGTTTTTATTCTTGTGCTAATAAAAAAAAAAAATGGTCTGATGTCTGTGTATCCATAAGCTCACATTTTTGCATAGGAAAGGTGTTTTCTATAGCGCCGAAACACGTGCCTGTAGTATTCCTGCTCCTTTGAGCTTTTCAACTCTGTATTATGTGCTTTTATAAGTTGAACGTTTTCACCCCTGTGCAATGTAAAAACTCAGATGTAAATACATGTTTGGGCGACTTTTATTTATAATGTAATATGCTATAATTAAGATAACTATTACAACAATGTGTCAAAGAAATGTTTTCAAAAAAGAAATTTATTTCTCTAAAGTAGTCGGTGTTGGACAAAACATGGTGATTGAAAGTCTATTCCAGTTTGTCGATAACCCCATTTCGGTCTCCTTGATGTGGTCTTTTTTATGTGAAATTTGACTATTTTTATCAACAAGAATAATTACAACTCAAAACTTTAGGGTGGGAACTTATCTTCACTGAACAAACCTTGTATGTCAACAAAATGTTTTACTGTACACTATGCATGTTTCACGCTTGAGTAATATCTTTGTATTACTAGTTTGTGTTTGCATTTTTCTCTCATTTACTTAACGTTTTTTTTCGCTTTGAAACTTTTTTTTTATCAGTACATCAAGGTAATTCTTATTATTTTTTTATCACACAGTCAAATTTATCTTTAACACATAAGTTCAGGAATCGACACCAACTTTGCAGTATTAAATATCTACTTATATTAGAAACTGAGTATCTTTCTAACTATCTTTCTTTCTAACTATCTTTCTTTCTATGTCACGCTTCTTTCTCCTGAACGCCAATGAACTGAAAATCGAACCAGGTACCGATAGATAGGTAATTTTTCAGGCTTCATTAGTTTCAATTGAAATAATTATACGATTTTAATTAGCGAAGATATCAATTAATAAGTAGTCAAATTTAAAGCGATTAAGCCTAATAAATGATTAAATATGAAGTCCATTGTTGCAAAACGTGGCTGCTATGAAACAGTAATAACAATTACAATGAGAATTTTGAATGAAGGCTTAACTAAATCAAACACGAAACTCATAAGCGGGCCACTTACGTAGTATTTTTATCGCTAGCTACTTGTAATATTTTGAAACATTCATTTGTTGAAAAGCCATCTACTTATATTAAAAACTAAATATCTATGTCTGCTTCTTTCCCTTGAGCGAGCAGAACTTGCTGTAACTTTCCTCACCATTTTGAAGGCGCGAAGCATCTCAATAATTCGAATGATTTTTTTGATGCAGGAAAAAAGTGAAGGCGTAAAGCGTCTGTTAGCGAGTCGCCTTGGCGGGGAGTAGTTTCTTGAAATTTTCCTCACTACTTTCAAGGCACGAAATGCCCGTGCAACGTCGGGTCACGTGCGTGGTATGTCTTGAAATCTAATGAACATTAAATTATACCAAATAATATAACATCAGAATGAGGTCAAAGTTAGAGAGGGGGCACGTTATGCATTAACATGCCGCAAGAAGCTAATCTAGCTGCCCTGGCAGCTAGTATTCATAAAAATATGATACTTTTAAGGAGACCGGGTAAGCTCTATCTCCGCCATGTTAAATTCACCAATTTTATTTAGTCTTTAGCTCAGATATGGTGAAAGATAGGGTTCAGAAATTTTTACGCATGTTAGAATAACATGTTTTACGTACTTTAACACACCTTTTTCTCTCTAAGTGGAAATAAAATTATATATTTAATATTTTGTTCAAAACTACTTTTAAATTTACACTTTTGATAATTTTTGATCTGTAAAAAATATATTTATCCATATATCATTAAATCCTTGTGTTAAAATGTAAAAAACTACATAATGTAAGTGTCGTGAAAAAATTGGCCCTGTAAGTTTGTTAGATGTTGAGAAAAAGGAACATGAACATGAAAAGTTCATGTTTCAAGAAAAACGCAAAGATTTTATTCACGTGATAAACAATAAACTGCAAAAAATGAATATTGTTTTTACAGTATAATACAGCTAATTTTATGGTAATAAACTGTAAAAATTGCTAATTTTACAGTAATAAACTGCAAAATTGCTAATTTAAGTTTATTACCGTGCATTTTACAGTTTTAAACTGAAACATCAGCTGCTAGTATTATACTGTTGTTGTTATGATATAATACAGCTAAATTTACTGCAATAAAATGTAAAATCGCTAACTTTAGAGTAAAAAACTGTAAAATTGCTAGTTAAACAGTTTATTATTGTGTGCTTTAGTTTTAAATTGGAACCTCGGCTGCCAGTATTATACAGTCGAACCTGTTTATCTCGAACCTGCCTATCTCGAAAACCTCTCTATGTCGACATTTTTCAATTTCTCTGCTTTTACAGCATAAATTTAATGTTTTTTCTCTTGTTTATCTCGAATGATTTTTTCCAAAAACCTCTCTATCTCGAATTTTGACGACTCTCATTTTTGAATTTCATCTCCAACCACCTTTATTAATGGTATAACTTGGAGACAAAAATTATCTTTTGCACCATCATTCAGAGACTATGTGCGTACTTAAAGGTGTGCATTAACTTGCTACCGATACAGTTGGTAAAACGTGGACTCCCAGCATGTCGTACAGTAAAATATTCAATAATATCAATGCAAAACAATCTATTTTAAGTAATTGAGTTTATTCCAATTGCTTATTTTTGTAAATTTTATCCCAACCTCTGTATCTCGAAACCTCCCTATCTCGAATTTTTATTCTGTCCCGTGAAATTCGAGATAGACAGGTTTGATTGTACTGTAAAAACAACTGTTTATTTTTTGCAGTGCATGAATGCTTTTGAAAAAATTCTTCTGCTTTTCTGATGGGAAGGCAAAAGCTTATATTTTTTCATGATATAAAAAAGTAAGATTTGAATTTTCGGTCGAAATTTCCTCACCTGGTCCCTTCAAAGATAGCTCTAACAATATTTTCTTTTCATACACAATAAAAAATGAATGTTGTTTTTACAGTATAATGCAACTAATTTTATGGTAACAACAGGGACGTCATTTCAAGTTTTTCCAGGGGAGGGCAAAAGGTAAAAACACAATACAATTTCACCAGAAAACAACAAAAACCACTCCCACTTATATGTAAATACAGTGAACGCTCACTTATGCGCCGGCCCAAGGGACCAACAGAAAAAGGCGCATAAGTGAGAGAGACGCATAAGTGAACAAGCCTATTTAAAAGTCTAAAATGCTATATAAGTTCTAATGAGAGCATGAATGAGCATGTTTCTATAGAAAATGGTCATATTACTACGGTTTAGCAACTATTGTAACCTAACTACAATGATAAGGAGAAAACAAAAATTATAGCATACTTAGGCACAAACTGGTCCCTTTCAAACAGTCCATAATAGATACTTACCCCTCTTCGAACTCTAGTTCATGTGGAAAAATGCCTTCTGTGAGCAATAAAAGTGAAAGATTAAAGAGGAAAGTGAAGAAACATGCTCATTTTTTAGAAAAATAAGCTTAATTGTTTGCATTTTTCGAAAAATTTGGCCCATAAGTGAAATATTTATATTTAGAGCGACGTATAAACGAATGAAATTATCATTATTTTACTATGAAATGTTCCGGGACCACTGAAAATCGTCGTATAAGTGAAAAAGGCGCATAAATGTAGACGGTGTATAAGTGAGAGTTCACTGTACATTGATTTCTCAAAGTCAGGAGGGGGGCAATTGACCCCCCTGCCCCCTACCCCTAAATGACGGGCCTGGGTAACAAACTTTAAGAATTGCTAATTTTACACTACTAAGCTGTAAAATTTCTTATTTTACAGTACTGAACTGTAAAATTGCTAATTTTACAGTAATAAACTAAAATTGCTTGTTTTACAGCTTATTACTGTGCATTTTACAGTTTTAAACTGGAACCTCTGCTGTCAATATTATACTGCTGTTTTTACAGTATAATGCAGATAAATTTTACGAAAATAAAGTGTAAACTTTCTAACTTAACAGTAAGAAACTGTAAAACTGCAGTTTTACAGTTTATTACTGTGCATTTTAGTTTTAAACTGAAAACAACAGTTCAGTTTTTGCAGTGTAGAAATACTGAAAATTTACATTACTGATATGAACCTGCAATTGCTGTCAATATTATTTTTTAGTTTCATGCTGCAATAGTAACGTTAGTCACAGAAATTTTAACGTCAGTCATCTGATAGGATAACTGATTCTACCTAAACGAAAAGTTCTATGTCAAGCAACTTTGACTGGTGCGACAGCTAACGGTGTTAAGTAATTTATTACGTATCGGAATCAAAGAAAATGCGAAGTCAAGCAACTGTCTGAGCGAAAAATATCGCCAAAGTTTTTTTTTCTTTTTTGCCAATAAATGTTTTGTAAATGCTTCGTCTTTCATGATTTGAGGATAAAAATTCGAAATGAGAGATAGGAAGTCACAGATGATTCGTAGCTATCACATCTTCATAAGAAATGACAGTTGGAATTTTAGCGGGTTTCTTTTCCTTAGCATATTCTTACTTTTTTCTTCCGAAGCCATCAGCTTCAACATACATGAGGACTGCGAACGAAGCGCTTTGCCTCCTGACAAGCACAGGACAGATTTACGGCACAGGGTAACATCCATGGGCACGGCGGGATTCGAACCCCGCTACCACTTGCTTACGAGGAGAGTACTCTACCTCCAGGCCCACGTGGCCCCATATTCTTACTTGTTCCTCAAGCTTCGTTTATAGATTCTTCGAATCAGGGTTGTCAGATATAGTATTTTTGATTCTACGGTAGTATTTCTTCGTCCCAAATAAGAAGCGTAGTATTTTTGTAGTATTCTGTTGAAAAGGTAGTTTAGAAATGGTATTTCTAATTCCATTAATGAGGGAAAACATAAAAAACGCAGAAGTTTCATGATTCAAATTATTATTTTCTTATTAAAAGATGTATGTGACTTTAGCATTTTGTTATATCTGGTTTAAATTGAACAGTTTCCTTTTAAACCACCTTTTGCATATTTGAAACAGATGTAGTGCTCAACCTGTTTCAGTCTTTGTCTTAATTAATGACACATTACTGAAAATTCTTTCACAATCTGAATTTGAAATCGGCAGTGATAACAGTAAAAATAAATTTATTGAAATTTTTAATTTTGAATCTCCCCCCAACCTTCCTTTGTGCTTCCAATCTTAGACCGAATTTGTTCAACCGATACTGTAGGGCTTTCTTCATGTATATCTTGGTAGTAGTTTCCCACAAGATGAAAGATCGCCACCCAGTATCAATTACAAATACAAAAGTAGTATTTTGTAGTATTTTTTAGAAACGGTTTAGTATTTTTTCTGTTTCAAAATCTGCCAACCCTGCTTCGAATGTTGGAGAAGGCTGGGGAAGTGTAGGTTCCATTACCCATTATTGTTTAATGAAAATAAAAAAAAAATTCAATCAAAAATGAGATAAAAACCCGACGTATTGAATTTTGTGTAGTCAATCACTGATTATAGCTTTAACAACTGGAGGGGGGGGGGGTCGATTGCTCAGATTTCGTCATTGAAATTTTTGAGGGGCGTTTTAAGTGGTAATTTCCTCTTTCTTGTGGAGGAAGAAGGCTATATCATTCTAGGGAGGAGTATTTGTAAGATTTTGCACCTCTGTCTTTGAGGGAAATAAGTTCTGATGTTGAATATTGAAGTCTATGGTATATTCAAAACAAAGTGTGAACGATAACTTATTCTTCTTGATATTATCTAGATTTTAACTTCTGACGAACGATAACCAGAGAAAAATATAATTTATAAAGCATTTGTATTCGATTACTTATAAAACATACATGAACTTAGATGAAACATGTGCCCTGTAATAGTCCTTAAAAGGTTCAGTCCTTTAACCCATTCATGCCCAAGTTTTTTTTAACAATCCTTTTCAATTTTTATCTGCTTAAAACTATTACTTGGAATGGTTTACATGCATTTTAGGCTTAAAATAATTTGCCGTTGCCATATTTATTAAGTTATTTAACGTCCTGTTTAGGGGATATTTTGCAGATATGTGAGCAAAATACGACCTTACTTGACTTTACTTTTGCAAAGTAACATTACAGAAGGTATCTCTGATCAATTTTAAGCAAATCATTTAAAAATAGTTTAATTTTATGAAAAAAAAGTTCGCAAAAAAACTTTCTGTGGCTACCCATGCTGGATCGTTGCTTGACTGATTTGTCTGAAAACAGCTGTCAATAAATGAACTCTGATGTCCAAATAGTGGCTCTAACTGGTTTTCTCAAGAAGAAGGATTATTTTACTTGTGAAAAACAGCTTTAGTGAAAGGGTATACCCATTACAGGTTTTTATATGCAGTAACTAACAAGCGTCCCGTTTTTAGGCTATTGGGCATAAATGGGTTAATAAAATAAGAAAGAAGCAACTAAAAACGAACAGTCAGGTTAACAATCGTATGCTGAAATCATCCCATAAACTAACATCGGCGGAGGGAAAAAAAAATCACGGAGAGAAGAACGAAAATGAAATATGCCAGTCAGCGTAATCGCAGAAGGCAGTTTGAATGGTTATGGTGACATATATTGAAAAGTATTGTGGGTGAGAATTGCTGTTTTTTGACAGTGTCATTGTTGATGAGAATAGCGTTGGAGAGATTTTTTTTTTACAAAAAGAGTATTTGCAATAAATTGATCTTGGTAAGAAAAATTGGGGGTTGGTTGAGAATGAATTTTAGTTCATAAGTTTGCATACGTTATTGTAATGCAATTTGAAATAGATTCGATACCTAGGTTTTTATGCAGCGTTATGTTGGGAATTTGTTATGGCACGCCCGCGATGATTGAATCGTTTATTTCAAAGAGCTGTCGAACGATAAAATTTCTGATTTCAGTGAAACGTTTATATTATCACATCAAAGTATTGAGTCGGGATTACAACATTTTTTTTTTAGAAAGAAGCATATCTAAATATAAAGTTTACAAATACCTTTGTGCTACCATAAGCTCACAATTTTTTGCATTGAAAAAGGCGCTCCTAAACGCCGAAACACGTGTCTGCAGTATCCCTGCTTATTTGTGCCTCACTTAACGTTGTATTTTTCTCTACATCTAAATATGTTCATTTCAGTTTAAAATATTGTAATTCTTATTGAAAAGAAAATATTTTGAAAAGCTTTTAAAAATCTGTAGAAACTTTAAGCATGTTTGGAGCATGTTCCAAAAAATTGCAAAATATTTCGAGAAAACTAAAGCAAAAAAGAAATTGTGGACATTCTGCATATTATATTGAAGACAAAATACAAATTTTTTCTTCTAAAAGTCAGCAGAAATCTTTAAAAAAAAAATAAATAAAAAAAGCTTAAAACAGAAAAAAAATCACACATTGTTTGCAAATTATTTTTAGCTGAGTGCTCATCGAAAAATTTGAAAATATGGGAAAATTGCTCTTTCGAAATTTTAGAGTGTCGCTAAACTGGTTTTTGAAATAATCGCTTCGATTCTTTAAAGTGTGTTTTGAATCTTAAAGTATTTACGCAACAACGCGCGGTACTGTCTGATCTTCTTTGGTAAAACATTTCGCGTATTTACGCATGCGTCAGATCTTCCCCGATCTTATCAAAATAGGGGTGTCAGGTAACATAATAAGGGGAAGAACAATAAAAGGCATTTTGAGCCGTATCAAACAACGTGGAACGATGCTGATTTCAAATACATAGTTCAGTTGAATGTGTCAAAAGGATATACGAGATGCAAGTTTTTATTGAAAACTTAGGAAAGTTATCACCCACAACCCATCCATCCTTTTTTAAGTGGAACTGCTCGCGAGTTCCAGGCGCGGTTTACACGGACGGACAGTACATTCCTAGACTTGAGCAGCGAATAACATTTTTGGACAAAACAGTAAAAGATAAACAATTCTTTTGTTGAAAAGACTCCAAAGTATATTTGAAAAAAGAGGATAGCTTAAAAGCAATCTTAACTTTTAATTCAGTAAATTTTTGCTGGTAAAAAATTCGTAATGGGGGAGTTTCCGAAATTTCAAAAGTATTTTTTTCTGAAAGAGCATGCTTCAAAACATAGGAATTGACCTTTTTTTTATTTTTTGACACAGTTATATATTTTTTATGAATTATTTTAACCGCGTAGATGCTATTCTGAAAAAAAAAAAAAAAAAACATGTGCGCATGATGTCAGTGGTGCACGTAAGCGCGAAATCTAATTGGTTGTAGTGAGATGACGAAGGTCATGACGTCACCGATTCCTGCGATTGGACAACTGAAGTCAAGCAAAATGGTGTTAATATTGGAAAGAGAGCTGTTAGGTGCAGCACTGACGTCACAAAAACCACGTCCGTTTTGTATATTTATAAAAATTAATAAAAGATAAACTGTTGGGAAAATTAAAGTATTATCCGGGCCCATGTATTTTTTTATATCATTCTATCAATTTCAGTTACAAAAAGTAGTACTTTTGACTGAAGGAAACTCCCCCATTGAGATGTTGATCATGGCAAGAGATACCCAAATATTTGACGCTATTAGAATAACAAATGCTTTCATTGTGTACTCGAATAGGACTCGCATAGTAAGTTAATTTTTCACGCTACGCGTTGCAATCTATGAGACACAATGTTCTTAGAAAGTAATGTGAAGGGCTTTATTCTGTTTTCATTTTTCCTCTATTGTTTCTTCTTATTTGATATGGTATATTTATTCCTCTTATATTTATGTGTTTATCTAGTTCCGTAAGCTTCTTTTACTGATCCTTTTGTAGCCTTAGGTCTTGTTCTTTTCGTTGGCTGTTCTGTTCATGTATTTTCTTTTCTGCTTAGTCATTTCTGTTTCTCTCTTTTGTAGTTTTCAGAATTACTACACTACAAAAAACAAAAACTGAAAAAAAAGCTATTGTTTTTACCTCCTTTTACGTAGTAAAGGAAGTATTGTGATCGCGGAAAAAAAATTCACTCAAATTTGAGGCTAAATTTTGATTTTGCTCACCCCCGAATGAATGTTGAGTAGTTTTTTCGACCTGTCAGCACGTGCATATGTACCTACCGGCAAAGAACACGCAGAAAAATCCTTTTCCACCACCCCCGAGTTAATTACGACGAGTTTTCTCGTGGCGTCTGTATGTACGTATGTATGCGTATGTATGTCGCATAACTCAAAAACTATGTGCTGTAGAAGCTTCTAGTTTGATTGCACCTCCCCTTGTGGTTGCATTTGAATGTTCCAAAAGGGGTGTTTCACCCCTTTTTTGGGGTAAATCAGTGTTGACGCTACCGCTTGGCGATACATCGCCAAGCTTTTGGTCGCCAAGTGTTTGACGCCAACTTGGAGACATATCACCAAGTTGGTGACAATTTGTTTTTTTTTTTAATTTGGGTTCCATTTGGCGCCATCCACTGAATGATGTTAATATCGGCGATACTTAGAAAATTAATCATTGTAAAACTTGTTTGCATTGTTTCGTGGCAAACTAGTTCGCCGAAGGGGGTGTACATGTTTGAATTGTTATCTTGCTCATTCCAAGCACTGTTTTATTACTTAAGGCATCCACTAAGAAATTTACACGTAAAAGAAAGTAGTGTGGGGTCCATACGAGATTTTTACAGTATAATACTGGCAGCAGAGGTTCCAGTTTAAAACTAAAAGCACAGTAATAGACTGCAAAACCAGCTATTTTACAGTTTATTACTGTAAAACTAGCTATTTTACAGTTTATAACAGTAAAGCTAGCTATTTTATAGTTTATTACTGTAAAATTATAAATTTTACCTTAAAAATAGCTATATTATACTGTAAAAACAACAGTATAATACTGTCAGCAGACATACCAGTTTAAAACTATAAAATGCACTTTATAGTGTGCACAAGAATCGGGAACCCTTACGCAAAAAAACATGTTTAAAAGATAGTGGAATAAATAAAAAATAAACAAAAGCAAACAGCCATTAACCCATCTATGCCCAGTAGCCTAAAAACGGTACGCTTGTTAGTGACTGCATACAAAAACCTGTAATGGGTATATCCTTTTACAAAAGCTGTTTTTCACAAGTTAAATAGTCCATCTTTTTGAGAAAACCAGTTAGAGCCACTATTTGGACATCAGAGTTTATTTATAGACAGCTATTTTCAGACAAATCAGTCAAGCAATGATCCAGCATGAGTAGTAACAAAAAGTAATTTTTTTACGAATTTATTTTTCATAAAATTAAACTATTTTAAAATGATTTGCTTAAAATTGATCATAGATGTCTTCTGTAATGTTATTTTGCAAAAGTAAAGTCAAGTAAGGTCGTATTTTGCTCGCATATTTGCAAATATCTATATCCCATAAACAGAGGACGTTAAATAACTTAATAAATATGGCAACGGCGAACTATTTTAAGCCTAAAATGTATGTAAACCATTCCAAGTAAGAGTTTTAAGCAGATAAAAATTGAAAAAAATTGTTAAAAAAAACTTGGGCATAAATGGATTAACAGACTACTAAACGTCGTTTGGCACTGCTCAAAAAAGCTTAATGGTCAGCCTAGCTGGGCCTTGAGCATATTGCTGGTCATAACCGTATTTAAGGGGTGGGTTTTTAGGGTTCAAAACCACCCGAAATTTTTCAAAACTATTACAAAAATGCTTTTTATAGTTTCTCACTAAAAAAATAATTATTGTTTTTTTTTTTTTTTTTAATTTTCTTATTTACTTTGAAACTACGTTTGAAAAATAAAATTATTATTTTGAATATTTGTACAAATTAAGATTTCCTGCAGTATTTCTATTTTTATTGTAGTTATTGCGAACATATCTTAACAATACACCTTTCCCTACAAATGTTTAATACCACTAAAAAAAACACCAAAATTCTTCAAATGTGTAAGTACCGAACTCTATATTTGACACATCCTATAAGTATCGTAAGATAGAAATTTCAAAGTACTCCTTCGAAAGGTAACAAATGAGAAAGCTCAACTATGCAGATTGTTTTTTTCGGTGAAAAGATGAGTCATATATTTTTCATGTTAATACCCTTTTTCATCAATTGTAACAAAAATCAACATTTCATTTCACACTCCAGGGTCCCCCGTACCTACCACAGCTTCGTGTTTTAACCGGGATAGGGCCCTGAAGAGCGCTCTGTTCTTAATTTTGAACCAGAACCTAGGGTCGAGCAAACCCTAGGCCCAGCACCCCCAGAGGTATCGATTCACTTGGAGGACTTTGTGACCACGACATTTTTAACGCCTCCCAGCCACCATTAACCAAGACGGTGGATCTTTGATCGGCTGGGATCGAACCCGGGTCCCTCCGGACACGAGTCCGATGCCTTACCGATCGGGCCACCACGGCCCACAAAAATCAACAGAACATAAAATTAAATTTTATTGCCTTTGAGATTTCACGAGAAATTGGTTTGGTAAAACCCTCCCCGAAACTTAGATCTGATTACGGCCGTGTTGCTGGTAGTCCCTTTTTTAATTAATTTGTTTAAAACACAAGAGAGAAAAAAAGAGAAGAATCAGATGACGCTTTATTTAAATTTCTAATTCATGAGTCGCAAAAGAACTGTATATCAAAACATATATGTATAAAAGAACAAGTATGCAACTAAACTACACTTTTCAGAAAGCAAGAAGGTAAATTAAGTTTATGCCTTGCGGCAAGGGAATTTAAATTAAAGTTTACAAATTCGAATGAAAAGAAAGTTTTTGTTTTCTTAATTTTCGTTCAAACCTTTTTCCTTTCTCCTCCTGCCCCCTCCCCCTTTTTTTTTGGACAGAGAAAATCAAAAAAATATTTAATACAGAAAACTATATGCACAGCTGAGAAGACGAAATATTTTTTTTTCTTCATAATAAAATTGTGTTGGAAAAAAGTGAAATTAAAAGAAAACATCACAATAAAACAAAAGCTATAGAACCTCGAATTTTAAACCATTTAAAACAAAAAAATTATATTTCTAAAAGCAATTTCAAATTTAGCACCAAGGAATTGCAGTTAAAATGAAAGTCATTTACAAACAGTTTTAGTAGCTCGTATTTAAATCAGACGAATTACGTCAAACATTGCTCGTGATGTCACAAAAGTTAAAAGATATAACGTTTTACAATTCTTACAGCCCACTCATAATTTTCCGAAAATAAGCGAGTTAGTAAACTAATTATCGATAGTTAAAATTGGTTTTTAGTATTTTATCGATCAAAGGTATTGCTAATGACATAACATCTGCTTCTTATCGAAAATATTTTTTTTACAATCTCAAAAAAAAAAAAAAAAAAAAAAAATAGGTTTTTAGCTCAAAAGTAATTCCCACCACATAAATATTATTCTCCAGTTTTGCTGAAGCCAAAAGCATTTTCGTGTTGCTCAATTTTATGGGTAGGCAACAGGAGCGAAAAGTTTTAAATGTTTTTCGTGGTAACTAACAACTAAAAACCCTTATTAATCAACAATATCTAAACATCGGAATAAAAACTTCAACTTCTCCCATTATCGGTATTTGGGAGGGGGGGGGGGTCTGCAAGCGTGATGTGTTGTGATAGTTGGGTTCATCAAGAGATATTCGATGTCTTCGACTCTTGGAAAAAAAAATAAAAAAAAATCAACCTCTCTTTTGGAGAGAGTAATAACTGACGTAGGAGAATGGTTTTTTTTCTTTCTTTTCCCTTGAAAGATTCGCCAAACTTTTACTGGAAAGTTTTCTTCTTTTTTTACTCGGATAATATTCAAGGATAAAAATATTTATATATTTCTTTTCCTGTACAGGAGTTCACTATCTTATAAAGTCACGAAGCGCCGTGGAATGTCTGACATAAAACATTACATTTAGTCTGGTATATTTTTTATAGCGAGTGGGATTGGCGTGGCATTAACGATGAAAAATAACTTCCCTCATTCAGTGCCCAAGAAAACAATCAATATAACTTCTTTTTCTTGTGCAAGGGGTTGTCCATAAATAATTTCACACTTTGAGGGGGGTCGGCGGCGAGTAAAATTGAGACAACTTGTGAAAAGGGAGAGGGCGAGTAATAAGAAATGTGACATCGCCCATTTTTATAGGGATATGTTGATAAAAAACAGCATGACACGTTGTTGTTGCTGTTGTTACTTATACCGCTCGGGTACCTGAGCCTGAATAGATGCATCTATCCGGTTTAACCCATTGATGCACAGTAGCCTAAAAACGGGACGCTTGTTAGTTACTGCATACAAAAACCTGTAATGGGTATATCATTATTCTAAAGCTGTTTTTCACTAAAGTTAAATGGTCCTTCTTCTTGAGAAAACCAGTTAGAACCACTATTTGGACATCAGAGTTTATTTATTGATAGCTATTTTCAGACAAATCAGTCAAGCAACGATCCAGCATGGGTAGCCACAGAAAGTGTTTTTTTGCGAACTTATTTTTCATAAAATTAAACTATTTTTAAATGATTTGCTTAAAATGGATCAGAGAAGCCTTCTGTAATGTTACTTTGCAAAAGTAAAGTCAAGTAGGGTCATGTTTTGCCCACATATCTGCAAATTATCCCATAAACATGACGTTAAATAACTTAATAAATATGGCAACGGCGAACTATTTTAAGCCTAAAATGTGTGTAAACCATCCCAAGTAAGAGTTTTAAGCAGATAAAAATTGAAAAAAAAATGTTAAAAAAAACTTGGGCATAAATGGGTTAAGGCGGAATAGGTGCGACTTCCATTTTTATGAGCACCAAGTAAGGTAAAAGTCCGATTTAGCACGACACCTTAAGACCCGTTTATAGGGCAAGCAGCCATCCACATAAGAAAGGACGAGAACATAAGAAAGGCAGAACATCGAGTCGGGATTCGAACACGGAATCTTTCTATCCCGGCCCGACTTCTCCGACCAGTGGCAAGTGGTTCATGTATTATTATTGTTATTTGCCCAGTTCATCAAATTAACATCTTGCCGGATACAGCAACTAGTGTTAAACTAAACACCCTATTGACTAATTGCAATGTAATAATTTAATAACAAAAAAATTTTTAATTTCACAAAATGAAACACATATTTTTGAAAAATGAGAGAAAATTTGAATAATTATAGTTTCTAAAGATCTCAAATAAAATAAAGGGAATAATTTTAAAATAATGTCCACGTTCCCATTAACCCATTAATGCCTGACATTTTTTTCCCAAAGATATTTTGCATACTGGTTACAAACAGTATTTAATGGACAGGAAAAATAATAAACAAAATATTATGTAAAAAATATTTTTTTTTATTAAGGAAAGAAAATTCGTCCCTTAAAAGTTACGATAGACCCCAAAGGGTACATACTTTTTTTAATAAATTTTTTTTCTGCCCACGATATAATATTTAAAAAGACATTTTATAAGAAGAAATAAAATCAGCAATTAACACAAACCGGGAAGCTGGGAATAACTTTGAAAACTTAGCTTTTTTTCTTGAGATTGTGAACGATGTCATTTTTGATAAAGATCATATTAAAACGGCTACAGAACACACTTTACAATGGTTATGCACTGCAATCTGTTAATAACGAATTGAAACAATACCAAGGTACTCATTGAACACTATTACTTGGTTGAAATGATCATTTTTGGGGATATGCATACCCTTTTTTGAACCGTAACTAAAAAGGGACGCTAGGCATTAATGTGTTAATGATAAGGAAAATAGTCCGGATGAAACCTATTTATAAGGATTAGAACTTCCGAATTTACGTCAAGAGTCTTTCTAGGGACAACATCCCCCCCCCCCACCCCACAAAAAATAAAAATCCATTCAAGAGAAGACATCTTCTGTACCTTTTAAGTTTCCGCACTTTGAGATCAACGATTCGCAAATAGCGATAACAGTCTCTGAAATCCCAAAACAGAGAATAAGGACTAAGAGTAAATGTCACTACTAAGACTACGTCAACAAAATCTTTATCAACCGTCTGTCCGCTGCAGAAAATAATTTTTAAGCCTCGAAAAAATGAAGAATTATTGAATTGAAAAAAGCATTCTATGATTTCAGGAAAAAGAATTGGAATGTGTGCTAAAAACAATTATGTTGTAATTTTATTTGTTAAAATACTCGAGCAGAATTGCAAAAGAAAAAGTTAAAATCATTACAAATTCACATTGTAATATTATTATTTTATTCAGAAGCCATCAGCTTCAACATACACGAGGATTGCGTACTAACCGCCTTGCCTCCTGACAAGCACAGGACAGATTTACGGCACAGAGAGGATGAAGTAACATCCATGGGCAAAACGGCACTCGAACCCGCGACCACTTGCCTACGAGGAGAATACTCTACCTCTAGGCCACCGTGTCCCCTAAATTCTGAAATTTTTGGTATTTGTTTTGATCTCCTTTGATCCCGGCCGTTCCAGTGCCACACATAGAAAAGAAACTGTTAGCGCTCGCAGCGCCATCAGATTGCAAACTACCGCTGAGCTATACCCTAATTTGTGCCTGTATGGAAATGAATAGTTAAAAATGAAATTAAAATTAAAACATGAAACTGCATTATCAAGAGAAAAGGTAACGTTTCCTTATTTGTTAAACAAAATGCTCCGAGTATCTTTAATTGTTATTACTGTCTTAAATTTTACTTGATGTAATTTTGTATATTTAGCATTATATTCTAAAGCTTGGTCAGTTTTTAAACATAAATATCCCAATCTTCTGTTTCTTTTCAACATTTGTTCGAAAATTTCAATGCCTGTCGACTATGTTTCCTAAGTTTTAGTTTAAATTAGCAAAAATATTTTTGTTGAATTAAATCCGTTTAGAATTCAATGAATCACATATTTTGTATGTTGTTTAAGTTCTAAGAGCTGATAAAAGTGTATAAAACCGCTTTAGATGTCTGTCACATAAATTCTACCGAGCTTACTAATTTCAGCAAAATTGTTGTTCAGTTTCATACAATATGGTCTTAGATGTTTGAATTTGACATTTTTCTTCTGTAAAAAAGGTATTTATTTCTTCTTAATCGAATTAAAGGGGCTTGTGAATAAAGGTGATACGTGACATTTGAATTTCACCGATTTACACAATTTCAAATTAGTGTGTGTTCAATTGTGTTAACTCACAAACACAATTGAAGGGGCAAGTGAATACCGGAGATATGTGACAATTTTTTTAATTTCTAGAAAAAGCTTTAAAAAAATTATTACCTTATCGGAATTATTAGAAGGGAACATACTTTTTACCATGGATGAATATTCATCCATGGTAAAAAGTATGTTTTTCCAAAATTGTCACAGATCACCTTTATCCACTTGCCCCTTCAATTGTAAAAATGCATGAATTCTGCATAAGGTTTTACAAAGGGTTAAGGAACCAGTGCAGCATATAAACCGAGTTAAATTATATTTCGAGTAAGCTTGGGTTCCACACTGGACTTGTTGAAATAATCATAGAAATACAGTATTTAACAAAAAAAAAAGCCTCACATCTTGTGTGTTATGTTCTTCTCAATCAGTTTTTGAAAAATTTTAAAACCTATCTCCCCCCCCCTCCTGCCTCCTCCCCAAAGCTATTACTTATTTATGACTAGCATCCCGTTTCAAACAATACCAAATGTGGAACTAAATGGTGGAAAATCACACGGGGACGGAAATTTCCATATTTAAAGAAATAAAAGAAAAGAAAACTGGTTTTGATCTACGTTACTCAACGAAGTAAAGCTGTAATCTGTAGAGTAATATACAGTGCGTTTCGAAATGATAGGTCCGCCCTTATTTTTCGAAATTTCGACTCTTAATTGCGAATAACAATCACTTTTTTTTTATAGTGATTATATATCTGTAATTGTTATAACTATTTTTGATGAAATTTCTTAAAAATAAATCATTTCTTCTTATTTGATGCAAATTTTCATTTTCAGACCGTTTCAAAAAGATAGGTCCGCCTTCGGAAATTTTGCCCCAACCACGCTTATTTCCAAACATTTGCATAAGTATCGTTGCTTAGTCTTACTACGGGATTATGCTTGCTGCTGTGGAGGTATTTAAACAGATTTGAACAGCCCTTTTGTAGTCAAACAAAACGGGTTGTCGTTGCAGTCTTTCGCTGGTTGAGCAGGGGAAAACTGATGCATTTAAACAGTCTGGAAAATCGAAAAGAGAAATAGGTAAGCTTTTAAACAGATCGCAAAGTGTTGAAACAATTTTTTGCTATTTAGAAATGCTTATAGCAGTAAAAAATCATCTGGCCGCCCATCAAAAGTGACACCCCGACAACGAAGCCCTATCGTAAGGGATTTAAAATCTGGAAATAATGAGCATATCCACTTTGGCCAAACAACTAAAAGAAAAGAGATTGAAATTCGCGCAGGAAGTGATGTCCTGGAAACAAGATAGGCATCGTGTGATATTCAGTGATAAAAAGGAATTCAACTAGGATGGTCCAGATGGTTGGCATTGTTATTGGCACGATCTGCGTAACGATAGACAGATATTCCCGAAGAGGCAAGCTGATGGTGGTTCCGTTATGGTGTGTGCCCGATTCAGAGGGACAGGAAAAACTGATATAGCATTTGTAGACAATCGTTTGAATGCTGCTGGCTATTACAAGCTGTTTGAACAATATTTTCTTCCCCAATCAGAATCCATTGGGGGCCCTTTCCAACCGGACAATGCTCCTCTGCACTCTGCAAAGTCCACTTTTGAATGGTTTCTGGATAATGTTGTACATATTATCGATTAGCCACCTTGCAGGCCCCGACCTGAACCCAGTAGAAAACATGTGGGGTATACTCGCAAGAGCGGTGTACGTAGGCCGAAAGCAGTACAACAGTACTGCAGACTTAAAAAGAGCTATTTCCTCCGAATGGTCAAAAATCTGGACAAATTGTTTGCAAAAACTTGTAGAAACCATGCCAAATAGGATTTATGAGCATATTCAGAAAAAAAGATCAGAAAAATTTCTTATTAATTCAACATTTATTTGATGCTTGGTTCAGTGGACCTATCTTTTTGAAACAGCTGTTTCATCTAATTTTAGTTTCCCTCATTATTCCTATTATTTGTAAACTATTTATGAGCTAAGAAGAGAGAAAGAAAAAAAAAAGAAAGAAAAAAGAAAGAAAGAAGAAAGAAAAAAAGAACGAAAGAAAAAAAAACTCGTCCGTTGATAAAATGTCTCGAATTTCACTTTTAATCCGTTGCCAGTTGTTAAATATAAATAAAGAATAAAATGCCCTCGTGAATGAAACATTTTTGTTACAAAAAAAATCGTCTACCAAAAAAAAAAAAAAAATAATAATAAATAAAATAAAACAAATGAATAAATAAACAAAAAATCGTCTGCACAGTCAGTCATTTTTTTTCTGAGACTGCATTTCTGCCATGCTTGCGGAGTCGGAGTCGGAATCAGAGTTCTCACAGAAGATTATTCAGAAAAGTACTTTACAAACATTATTTATCAAAACCATTTTCTCACAAAGTTAGTTTGAAGGAAATCCGACTTTAACTTCAGGATCAACATTCAACTTAAATTCCCCGTAGGCGCTAATGTTAAATTTTTTTTCTGAACGGTTCAATATTGAACGAAAAATGGTTCAAATCAAAGAGCGAAATATGGTAATGAGCCTCTCCGAGATCTTTCAAACAAAAAAAAGTATATTCCATTCGGATGGTTCACTCAGAAGTTATTAGGTGGGGAAAGGTTGCTTGAACGGTTCAATGTTGCACGAAAAAATGTTCAAATTGAAAATTTAGATACGGTAATGAAGTATCCTTGCTGAGATCCTTCGAACAAAAAAAAAGTTTATTTAAATCGGACTGTTCACTCAAAAGTTATTAGGGGTGACAGCTTGCTTGAGCGGTTCAATGTTGAACGAAAAATTATTCAAATCGGAAATGTAAATACGGGAATGAAGTATCCTTGATAAGATCTTTCGAACAAAAAAAAGTTTGTTCAAATCGGACTGTTCACTCAAAAGTTAGCATCGCGGGACGGGTTGTTTCAACGGTTCAAAGTTGAACCAAAAATTGTTCAAATCGAAAAATCAAATATGGGAATGAGTTGTACTCGCCGAAATCTTTCCAACAAAAAAAAAGTTTGTTTAAATCGGACTGTTCATTAAAAAGTTAGTATCGCGGGACAGGTTGTTTGAACGGTTCAAAGTTGAACCAAAAATTGTTCAAATCAAAAAATCAAATATGGGAATGAGCTGTACTCGCCGAGATCTTTCCAACAAAAAAAAGTTTGTCCAAATCGGAATGTTCATTCAAAAGTTATTAGGGGGGGACAGACCGACCGACCCACAGTGGAGTATTTGCATGAAAATCCTGGCCAAAAGTCGAAAATGCAAACTTTACTTATTAGCTTTGACCTTGAACGTTAAAAAAGGTAGATAAACCTAGCGTCATGAGACAATATTCATTTTACACTGAAATTAACCAGTTAAGCTTACCAGCAGTCGAAACTTAGTACTTTCGGTTTTCGGTTATCTTTGATTGCGTTTGCAAAATTTCACTAAGTGACTCCGTTGCTTTATTTTCGCATTAGAAGTAACTATAGTGGAATAATTTACAATGGAGGGTGTTCGGCAAGGTTTGTACTCTGTTCTTCATCATTTTTTATTTATTTTACACTTCTAATTTTTGTGTGAATGTGTTGCTTAAACCTCACAAAAAGTACATCTGTTTTTTTGCAATTCTTTATGTAAGTGAAGGTTTTTAAACGTGTTGTACTCATTTGTACCACCTGCAAATTGTACCTACGATAGTTCAGAATGTCTATTTTGAGAATCTGAAACTAACTCTTGCTCGATTTTGCTCGAAAAAATATTAATTCCATAAATAGAGCAGGTGGTCGTTTTCATTTATTTTTCTTTCTACGGCTGTTTCAGGTCCGCTGGTTTTCGTCATACCAATATCCTGAAAACAATTTCTGGAAATTATGATTGAATCTACAAAAAGGTCCTTCTGTGCGAAAATCAAAGAATTAGTTACATAATTAGCTGAAATTACTAATTGCCCTTACGAAAAACTCAGAATTAAAAAAAATCATTAACAGTTTTAAAATTAGTTACTCTTGTAAATGGAAGACCCGATGTAGAATTAAAAGTCGTTTCTTAGAAAAGAATGAGGAATGGTTAACTGGGGAGGTTCTTTTACCCGCAGCACCAGTTCTGTCTGTTTTACCAGAAGGGAGACCAGGTAAGGAATTCGGACAATCGAGTAATAGATCCAAGCGCCGGAAAACAATGGGACAGAAAAAATGTTGATGTTGATTAGTTAACTGATGCAGCGCAATTGAATCATCGTGCCATAGTCAATACAGATACTGCTAAAGTTATCCAAGACATAACTAAGTCTCCAACCAGAGCAATTAAGTTTCTTAAAGCAGTCGCTGCTGGTAATAAATGTGACACTACGAAAAAACACTCGCCAGAGAAGGCTTTAGCAATATTTGTTGAAGCCAATTTTACAAGAAATCAGTACGAAATCACACAGCAGGCTAACAAAGATGTTTATCCGTGCTACACATATGTTCAGAAAGCAAAACAAGAGTGTATTAAGGAATATCCCTGAAAATTTATTGATAAAAAGTTAGTTTGAAAAATAGAGTAGTTGATTAAACCAGGTCGACCAACACTGTTTTTTTTTTTTTTGGGGGGGGGGGGGTCAAATACTAATTACATTTCTTCAAAAAAAATGCATCAAATCAAATACGTTTATTTTGTTCACTTTCCTCCCAAAACTCACTCCCCCCCCCCCTTCCGTCAGCGACTGGCATGCAGCCAACAGCTATACGTAGCGAGTTAATAGGTGAAACTTTTTATTTCACCTCTTTATAAAAAAAATCATTATAAATCAATGAAATAAGATAACTTCACCGTTTTTGCTTTAAATGAAGGTGAAATGTTTAGATTATATCCTTGAAACGTTTCAGACCCATAACACGATTAGATTCTCGGATGCATGAATTTTAGTTTACATTGATTGAATAATTGAAAAAAGTCGAAAAAGTGACCTTTCTTTGAAAAATTCTATAAATTCGGTAAATTACGTTAGAACTTCAAACAATTTAGGCTTTTAAAGAGATTGATTTGCTCTAAATGATGATGTTTTGTTTTTTTTCCTGCGTTTACTAGGAGCCGTTTTACGATCGTAAACTCCTAGAAATCTGAAACTTGGATTAAACATTGAATAACTTTTTTTCTAAATTAAATTTTAAAAATCGAGCTTCAAGTTACAACATCTGACCTTTCTGACAACTTGTGTACCAAGTTTCATAGCTGTAAGTAAGATAGCTTGGCTGTACAACGCACAAACACACAGAAGGATATTCCCTTCAGAAGAGCGAAAATTCCGAAATAGTTTTGGCCAGGATTTTCAGTCAAATACCCCACTGTGCGACCGACCGACACAAATTCCCCATCTCAATACCCTACTTTCACATTTTTAATTTTTCGATATTCATTTTACCTTTTTATTTTTTTTAACTTGCATTTTTAGACTCTCTTAGAAGCTAGCAGAAGGGAGGTTTAGGGCTCTCATCAGGAAACGGTACGCAACTGAAATCCAAAACATATACAGTGAACTCTCACATATACGCCGCCTCATTTATGCGCCTTTTTCATTTATGCGACGATTTTAAATAGCATCGTTCGTTTACGCGTCGCTCTAAAGATAAATATTTCACTTATGCGCCGAATTTTCCCTAAAATGTATGAAAATGTACTTATTTTCTTTAAAAAATAAGCATTTTTCTTTACTTTCCTCTTTAATCTTTCGCCTTTAATACTCACGGAAGGCATTTTTTCTGCATGAACTAGGGTTTGACGAGGGACAATTATCTATTATACATTGTTTTAAAGGGAACAGTTTGTAATCAGGTATGCTGCAACTTTTGTTTTCTCTTATCATTACAGTTATGTTACAGTAATTGCCAAACTGTAGCAATTAAGTAAAAATCGATTCCTATTTAAACTCTCCCGATACTTTGGTTCTTTCCATTTCTTGCTTGGCACTGAAGAAGGAGGCTTTATGCCTTTAAAACATGTTTGCCGATTTTAATTCGACCCATTTGTGCTTTTAGACGTTGTTTTTCGATTTTTACTTATTCTTGCACAAAGTGAACTGTTTTTAAAACTGTAGTAATGTCCCTTTTCTATAGAAACATTCTTATTAACTCTCTCATTAGAACCTATGTTGAGTTTTAGTCCTTTAAATAGGCTTGTTCACTTATACGTCTCTCTCACTTATGCGTCTTTTTCTGTTGGTCCCTATAGGACAGGCGCATAAGTGAGAGTTCACTGTATGAGGTCAACATTCGTAAACCAAAATGTATATAGTAAAGGATACGTAATAAAAAATCAACCCTCTCTTAAAACATTTATAGATCCTCCCTTGGACAGAGAATCTTTCTGCTCTGAAAGGTTATTTTCAGTTTGGCAGTTGTGTGTTAGTCCGTAGATCATAACCTTAAGGGATACTGTTTTGTTTTATGAGATTTTTAAAGAGATATACTAAAACCCTACAATAAATGTTGCTTTATATGAAACATTTTAGCCTAAGATACCGCTTAGGTTGACCTACCTTCATCCAGTTTTTTTCATCCGATTTCTTTTAAATGTAAATAAATAAAAATACGATCTATCTCTAAGCAAAAGTGGGCAAATCATACGGTTGTCGAGATTTGAAGTTTCAATAATTGAGTAATTCTGCAGATTTCCTGTAGGTATCTTTAAATAAAAGAAGAAGTTTTGCAAAAATGTGTAAAATCTCTGCAGATTTCATAGCAATTTTTTAAAAACATCACAATATTTTTCTAGCAAATATGTCAAGATTTGAGTCGAAAAAGGTTCATTTGCGAGAAATTTAGATCTACCTTCATGGTACTAGTGTCTCCGACAAGAGCTGCTTAACCCTCGTGGGTCCCTCCCATTTCAGTTACACTCAAGACCCTTGGGGTCATAAACGACCCCAATGCTTCCTTTAATAATTCATTATAATTATTGAATGTTACATGCATTATTTAAGTTCACACACTTTTTAATGCTAAAAAAACAAAAAATAAAAAGATACAATTAAAGTAAAATTTAGTTTATGAATTAAAATTATAATTTTAGAGCAAAACTTACAATAACTGTAGATTTATTTACATCTGTTACAGACCTGAAAAAACATGATTTTTGCAAGTGAATTTTAAACACTTATGACATTTTTCAATGCATTTTCTGTCCAGTTCTCTTGGACAAAAGTTGAAACGTCCTCTTTTTTTGGCCTTCTGGGGAAGTGACCCCAAGGGTCTTATGTGCAAAAAATGCAATTCGGGAAAAATAAAACACAATAATAGCATTATTTTGAATAGAAAACTAGAAGAATAAAAGCCACAAAATGCCATTAAAAACAAATGGTTGATTAACAAAATATATTAAACAGAAATTGCATTGGGGTCACATATGACCCCAAGGAACCCACGAGGGTTAACGTGAATAGCATGATTAAAAAAAAATCAATCGAAGCTTGCCTTGAGTCTAAAATTTGTATGAGTTTTCTCAAAACTTTAAAGAAATGACTTGTACCCTTTTGCTTATCATTGCAACATATGTAGTTAATTAATAACATGTTTTACTGTTTTAAAACTTTTTCTCGCGTACTTATTATTTCAAATGCCTGGTTTATTATTTTCCCCAAGCCATTTTCTCTAAATTGCTTTCTCGTGGTCGGATACTCTTTTCATTGTAATATTTTGAAAAAGCGAACGATTTCCTGTCACTTCATCTGCGGTATATATTTTTCCTGCTGCGTTTCCGCAGCATCTCTGTGACATGAATTTGTTGTCACATGGGAATCTTTCCTGTATTCTTCCCTAAATAACTTTTTACACGCAGAAAGACCAGTTTTCCTGCTACAATATACTTTTTTTCAGTGGTCTATACATTTTCATGCACGTTTACCGTTTTTTACTTACTGACCGTAAAATAAGAGTTTGTGCTACTGATGTTGAGAGTGTCGTCAGTTCTCTTGAGAACTTTTTGACTTGAAGAGCCTCTCCACTTGATCTCAACAGCACAGGCAGCCTTGACAGTGCAAAACTGTTGACTACAATATTATCTATAATATTACATTATTACATCTCTACATTTTGAGATATTCTTTTACGAAACAAAAAAGTGCACACACTTCGAAGCCGAAGAAAACTTCCAAAATGGACCCCAAGAGTTCACATTGTTGAAAAATTAGGGTTAACGCAACGAAAATTCAGGACATTGCCAAATCTGGCGAAATTAATAAAAGTTTAAATACCAAAAAAACTTCGAAAATGGCTCTTAAAGACAGTTTTTATTTTTAAAAAGTTATGGTTACCAGAGCGAAGTTTCAGGACATTGCCATGTTGGTAAAAGTTTAAATGACAAAGAAAATTTCCAACACTGTCCCAAAGAGAGTTTTCATTGTGTGAAGTTTAGGTTACCAGAACAAAGTTTTACAACGTATTCTAATCTCGCCAAATCGTTAAAAGGGTTAAATTAAAAAAAAAAAAAAAACTTATATTTTCTGACATAGAGAATCGGTGGATTTTGACCAGGATTTTGAGCCCTTATATCACAAAATATAAAGGATTGTTCAACTTAAAACTGTTTGAGGTCAACAGAAGGCAGCTAAATTAAATGGGTGGATTCAATTTAGTTCAAATTTTATTCAAAAAGAGCAGGATAAAAAAAAATGCCTATTTTATGCAATTAACAATTCTCTCCGTCAATAATTGATCCTTGCGAAACATCGCCAAAGAACAGTAGTGTGCAAAAAAAAAAAAAAAGAAAGAAAGAAAAGAGAGAAGAAAACCCTACGAGAACGCACGCTCTGATCCAAAATATAAAATGCGGCTGCCTTTCTTGGCACAAAAGATGTTCCTGGCTCTAATACGAGGACTGTAACGTTAGGAAAAAACTACGGAGCCTCTGCCGCTGAGCATGGGTTATCTTAACCCATTAGTGCCAAACATTTTTTTTTCAAAGATATTTTGTATTCTGGTTACAAACAGTGTTTAATGGACAAGAAAAATAATTAAAAAAATATCATGTATTTTTTTTTCTTTTTATTAAGGAAAGAAAAATCGTCCCGTCACAATAGACCCCAGAGGAGTTAAGAGTTATATTTATAGATCTCAGCAAATATTTAAAGAATTTACTATTCCTTGAAGAAGACCACAAAGTAATTGTTAACGAATTAATTCATTAAGAATTAGCACTCATACTAATTTATAAAATGCGTTTTTAGCTATTCATATTTAAAACATCAAAGGAAAATTGATAATGTTGTAAAACGCTTCAACTGACATTTGAAAAGAAAAAGAGAAAGTGCTTCAAAAGAGCTTTCCCTTTACTTCCATTTCTACGAATAAATGTATTCAAGATCCAATAAAGTGAAGAGAAAGGAAAAGTCGAAACATACAGATTTCTTGGAAGAAAAATTCGGTGATGTCTCATCGAATATTTAGCGCCGAATCGCAAACTCTGACAAAGATAAAAGCATTGCATTAGGAAAATTTCCAGCCTCTTTTGATGTTGCACAATCAGAATAATGTTGCTTTCGTCAGATGAGTTCAATGCATGGTTTAATGTATTTTTTGCTTTTTTAAATCAATGTTTCGTATGTCCTTTTAAAACATAGGACAACGTCGATCAATATTATCAATATAGGATTGAGAAAAAATAGGCTCAAGTGGTGGTATTTTTACAATTTTTATTAGATTACAAAAATGAATGTAGTTTATGGCTCTCTAATATAAGTTGGTATGGAAAGGGCTGGTTGACAGCACTGTCTTTTGTTTCATTAACCCATTTAAGCCCAGTGTCCTAAAAACGAGACGCTTGTTAGTTACTGCATACAAAAACCTGTAATGGGTATATCCTTTTACTAAAGCTGTTTTTCACAAGTTAAATAGTCCTTCTTGAGAAAACCAGTTAGAGCCACTAGTTGGACATCGGTGTTTATTTATTGACGGCTATTTTCAGACAAATCAGTCAAGCAACGATCCAGCATGGGAAGCCACAGAAAGTAAGTTTTTTTTCGCGAACTTATTTTTCATAAAATGAAACTATTTTAAAATGATTTGCTTAAAATGGATCACAGATGCCTTCTGTAATGTTATTTTGCAAAAATAAAGTCAAATAAGGTCGTATTTTGCTCACATATCTGCAAAATATCCCATAAACAGGAGTTAAATAACTTAATAAATATGGCAACAGCGAACTATTTTAAGCCTGAAATGTATGTAAACCATTCCAAGTAAGAGTTTTAAGCTGATAAAAATTGAAAAAAAAATTAAAAAAAAAAAAACTTGGGCATAATTGGGTTAACTTAGAATTTAAAGTAACCTTTTGTGGAAGTTATTTTTGACGCCACGTAAAAGACGGAAGAGTTTTATTTAAATAATTTAAATTATAGTTTAAAAAAATTAAAAAAAAAACGTTTTTTTTAGTTTTTAATGTTTAAAAAGCGTTCGCTTTTTAACTATATTTCATGACTAACTGATTTCCCTCTGATTTTCAAAACTGTTGAATTTTTTATCTTTTTTTTTTTTTGCTCCTCTCGGTTTTGTAATTTATTCAAGAGATTCATAGTCTGATCTTTGAGCTTCTTTAACTTAACATGGAAAAGTAACTTCTGACTACAGTCATGAGGGGGGAGAGGGTTTCCGTGGGGGGTAAAATTCGACCCAGCTTCGCATTTTTAATACGCTTTTATTAGTTTCACATGGCGGTTATGCATGTATGTAACTCTGAATAAAAGATAAAATTGACGTTCTTTAAAGATATAAAAGTAATATATTTAATTAATACTTTTATTAGTGCTAAAGGCTAAACTATATTATTACACGTTGATGCATTATAAGTGTTTTAGTTGTTTGCATGTAACTCTGATTAAAAGATAAAATTCACGTTCTTCGCAAATATAAAAGCAATATATTTAATAATATTAGTACTAAAAGCTAAACTATATTACATGTTGATGCATTATAAGTTCATGTAAACTTAACAGAGAGCGGATATTCAATAGTTTCGAAAATCAGAGGGAAATTAGAGTATCAAGAAATATAGATTAAAAGCGTATTTTTTTTAGTTTTTTTTAACTATAATTTAAATTAGTATATTTCCTTAAAGATATTGCAAGAGACCTAGTTCTGGACTCTGATAGGAAGGTTACAATATGTAATGTTTACTTTTTTTTCTTCAAAATAAGTTGGCTACACTGTACACAGCTTATTGCTTGATCCAATTACGATGAAGTCGCCGTTTGGAAGCTAATCTCGAATGCGAATTTGAAGTTCTGAAATTTCTTGTCGTATGTTGTTATATTCCACATCTGTATGACACAGTCTTACAAATTTTGTGATACGGTGAAATGGAAATGGTGAGCTTTTTAACAATTAGCAATTTATTTTTCTGGGTCAAAGTTTCACTTCTTTTGTAATAATATTTTTTTTTTCATAGATATTCTGACGTAGTTCAAAGTGACTCGAGGAAGTAGGATAAATTTGAACAAGAATGTCTGTGGATTGGTTCTAAATGGGCCAATGTCAGTTTTTTCACATTCTGTGTTATTTACATCAAAAGTTTCCAATTTAGTAAAACTCTAATTCTACAAAGGCCAATTTCTAATATCAAACTAAAATTGGTTGTATTTCCATTATAATGTCAGCCAATGTCATATACACACAATGTCATAATATTTACATAAAATAGTAACAGGTTAAAAAATTTCAGATGATAAAATAATGTTTCTTTACAGTAACAATAAACAAATACCAAAAAATAATAATCGGAATCTTAATATAAGAAAGTTATAGCATTCTAAAAAATCTCAAATATCTTTCATCGCCTTTTTCTCGAAACTAAAATTTTTGACTTAGGCCCTTTTAGAACCAAGCCACAGTTATAGATTTCGTGATAATTATTTTTAATTGAAGGGCTTGTGAGATAAAGGGGTCATGTGAAAAAACAGAAATAGTAATTAGAGTTCCAAGTTTTATTGTTGCAGTTGTTGCTGCTTTTTTGTTTTCTGGTTTTGCCGTTAGTGTGCTTATGAAATTGGTCCAATGACATCTACTTTTTGATGTACCAAGTTTTATTTGCTTACCCGTGTCCATTGCCTACCATTGTCCAGAGTGTTCATTTTTCAAAATGTAACATAGCCCCTTCATCCTCCAAGCCCTTCAGTTGTGATAACAATGCGATACTTTCCCAGTTTTTACTTAGTTTTTTGCCAAATTGGTATAACTTTCATATGCCCCCCCCCCTAAAAAAAAAAAAAAAAAAAAAAAACGCGCCAAATCTGGTACTCCCTACGGACTTTTTAGGGTTGCTGTTTCTTATTTTGGTGTTGCCAATTTAGGCTTTTTCAGCTTTAGGTTTTTGTTGTTGCCAAATTTAGTATTTTTTGCATTTTGTACCATTTTTTGAGTTTTTTTTTAAAAAGTTTTGTGGCGATAATTTTTTGTGGTAACAACAAAAACAGGTATTTTGAATCGTCAACAAGAAGTCGCCAAATTTCCGATTGGGGGGGGGGGTATCAAAGTAGTTCCAATGCAGTAATGTTGTTAAAATATGAGTGTGGTAGTTTTAAATAGAGAAACATGGGTCAAAGTTATCCGAGCAAGGAAGGGGAGATCGCCCCTCCTTGCTCGGATAACTTAAGGTTACTTGAGACTCGGATAACTTGAGGGTCATTTTACCAGCAATATTTCGGAAATAAAGTCCTAAAAAATGCGAGTGTATGGTCCATCTGATGGCGCTAGTGGAAGGGATGGGGACTAGCGATTTTTCTCCGGTAATTTTACGATATTAAAGTTTCAGAAACTGCGATATTCGAAGATGCGGTTGGGGATGTTCTTAACATGTCCCCGGAATTATTAGAAAGTTGAAGCTCTAAAAACATGAAATTCAGAATATATTTTGAAACGAAAAAAAAGGGAGGAAGGCGTTCAGGGATTTCCTCAATAGCATTAAATATATTACTTTTATATTTGCCAAGAACGTGAATTTTATCTTTTATTCAGAGTTACATATAAACAAACAAAACCACATGTGAAACTAATAAAAGCGTATTAGAAATGTTTTTGCTCATAAGGGCTCACCTGCAGGAACAATATTTTAAATTTCTTTGATAACTATATATCTTTGAACAAACAAACCCAAAAAAAAAATCTGTAAATATGAATTGCGGCAAAATTTGAATTTAAGGGAATTTAAATAATGATGGCAGCCTGTCTGTTCCAATTTCTATTTTTTATCTTAATTGGAATGACACCATTTCAACGAAAACAGTCTACTACATTGTGGCGTGGCAGAGACATCAGACATGTAGCTATTTTTCTCCGCACTTTTCCCTAACAAAGACGCGTTTTGTGTGGGGAAGGGTTAAGAAAGCAACTTTTTTTTTCCCCAGCTCTGTTAGAATTTCATGACACGAGTTAAAAAAAAAAGTATTTTAGTCTACTAAATGGTGAAAGGAGTATCATGTTGTAATCACACATTTTTCATTTTCGCGAGGTTTGCTGTCAGATTCGAAGTCAATTGATTAGGTAACTGAAATCCAACTAAATGACAATAAAAATAATGTACCGCACTGCTGCTGAACTTTTCCTTAATCTATATCTACTTCCTACATGACGAAAAAGAATCGCTAATTTAAAACATCGACACTTAAAACAATGAAAGGTGAAAAAAAAAGAAGTAATAAGCTTTTAAAAAGTTCTTGTGGCAGTTAAATTTACAACAACTGTATATTTGTTGTTTTGTGCCATCTATACTAGACAACAACTTAACTTGACACTGAACGTCATTACGGGAGGAGTCAATAAGAGCTCACAAGCAGTTAGTGATCTCCTCTAATTCGCCAAGAAGGCTGTGACGTTTTATCTAGCTCGTTTTTCATAGGCTAACCTCACGCTGACGTCACGATGCTTTTGTCAAGGAACCTTGCAGTGTGGTATAGGCTGGCAATTTGAGGTGCGCTGCTTTACTTTTCCAACTGCACCGTCATTTGGTGTGGAGTCCGACTTCCGCACTACACACATGCCATAATGACCAGTTTATAGGGTAGACAACCATTCACAGCACAACAACACATTCCAACACAAAAAAGGACATGGACAGGAGAGGGAAAATATATCCATACCCGATTCGGAATTCGAACCCAGAACCTCCCCATCTGAGTCAGACTTATCTGACCACTAGACAAGGTGGACAGCCAATGAATAGTTTTCGTTATTGTCTTGAGTATACCTGTTCAAATAAGCCTGAAAAATTTATTATAGAGACTGTGTCATCACCTCCTTTTAGCAAATGGGAAATTGAATCGGTCAGTGCATAAGCAACGTAAGTCAAGAACTTCAAATTGTTCAGGAGAGAAAAAAAAAAGCGTCCTAGTTCTAGCATTGTTTCTACGGTCAACGTTCAAATAACGGGTATAGTATCTTTCGAATGAGTAACCTGACTGATGTGATTTTTGACCTCAACACGCATCTTGCCTCCCACAGTTTGTTTCCACAAAAAACGAATTTTCGAATTTTTGTGACTGATGTTGTTTTTGCATTCATCGATTCAATTATTGTGAGCATTTCATGATCTGTAGTACGTGTTGTGCTCACCTAGATTCACTTATTTTAATAGAAAAGAGTTAAACTTACTTTTATGTCTGACATCACGTCAAATGATCTTTGAGACCTTCGTGCTACAAAAATAAATAAATAAAGCTTCAGCACACACACAAACCTACTGTAAAAACGTGCGTATTATTTTTACTTCAGAAAAAAGTGTTTTATTTTTTCACAAACATAATGCAACGGCAAAATACACTAACAGTTAAGTTCCTGATATGAAGCAACCACAAAAGCCTAAGTAGGATTTGACTCCTTTTGTTAACACTGTGGATTGGGGTAGAAATGTTTTAACCAGAACTATTAGTTTGTTTAAGAATCTTAAGCAATGTCAGATTTGAGGATACCTGTGAAGGAGGATTGGGTTTTTGTCTCTTTTTAAAAACAATAATCACACCTCCGAAGTTTAATCCTGGCTACGTTACTGTATGCAGTTACCTTTTTAGCTTGTATGCACATTGCACAAGTGCTGTTATAATAGGGTCATTCCATGTGAAAAGAGCAAAAATGAGAAAAAAAAGTAGTGACCGCATGGTAGTAGATTTTTATAAAATTTAGTACACAGGTTCATTTTGTGAATATATAAAAATATCTGAAAGGTTTTGGCTTAAAATCTTCTATTTTAGGAGTCACATGCAATTCAAAATTGCCCAATTGAACATCATCACACACATGCTAAATGTTGCACTTTTAAACCCTTGTACTTTTTAAACTAACTAATGCAAACATAAAAGCTCCGTATATTTGTAATTTTTGGAGTAGGGCGATTTATCGGTGAACTGTAACTTTTTAAAAGTCATGATAATTAACTGTTAACTAAACTGTAAAAACCTAAAATATTTCATTTTCAACAAAATTGAGGGTTTTCATTATTTTTCTCACGCAAAAAGGGATTCGGTTGCGTAATTTAAAGTAATTCCCAGCAATGTGTTAACTTTCATAGAAATAATACCTTAATTTTTGAAGCTGTATTTTAATTCCTTTGTTTTCAAAATATTTTTTGAACTTAAGTATATTTCTTAAAACGATGATTTACGCCTTCAAGTAGGCACAAAAATTTATATGAAGGACACTTTCGAAACTGCTCCAATTTTGCAAGGATATAGGCCATTACGTCTACTATTTGTTTGAAGAAGCTCGATAGTGCCTTTTTGATTTCTTAACTTTGTATTAAATGGACAGAAACAACATTTTCTTTGTATTTTATATGAAGCTCCAGGAACTCAAGGGACCAGATAAACACCTAAATGGAGCAAAAGCAAGTGCATTTAGCATTTATTTAAATTTTAAAAAATGTGCAGGTATGATGTAGAACTGAGGGGGGAAGATCTTGCGGATAAAAGTGTGATATCTCAAGAAATACAAATAATATCATCAATAAATGGATGAAATAATAGTTTTTTTTCTAATTTTTATTCTGTCCAAAAAGTTTCTTTTAATCTCCGTTAAGATTTGCTCAGATGCTGAAATGATAAGTTTTATCGCAAGTAACTGTTATTCTTTCTCCACATATCGGGTGGAGATTTAAAAAAAAAAGCAACTTTTACTTGCACAATTAAATATAATTATTCGTACTGGAATACAATATACTTTGCAATAATTATGTAAAAGCTTCAGCAAATACTTGAAAACACTCTTTCAAGAAAGGAAACACGAAAGAAATGATTAATTCTTTCTAAACTTACAATAAATGGTTTCATTAATGAAATTTTACCCGAGTTCAAGTTATTCTAATGACAAAAATACGCTGAAAGGCACTAGTTAAAATTTAATATTAAATAAAAGACACTTCAACATGCTCCGTAAAAAATACGAGCAAATTAGGGGTAGTCCCTTTTGTTCAAACTAGTATCTGAAAAAGTGGAAAAAATGAAAATTTTGATAAATTTCAATTTTTTAAAGTACGATTTCATCATTAAAAAATTTGATACAAATTATTAACTTAGCCCAGGTAATTATTAATAGATAGTTTTAAGCTCTATGTTGCTCTTTTCTCTTATTTTTTAATTCAAAGAGCTAGCAAAGTAGTTTGAAATGTGAAGAAAAGAGAACGGATTTCAATCTTTGTTAATATCTCAGACTTAATGAAAGCTCCAAAAAAATTTAACTTTCATCTTTTCTGATAGAGATTTCTCCAGAGAATATGAAATTAATCATTTTTTAAATGTATGTTTATAACTTACGGAGTTAATGCTTCACTAACTTGCTGTCATGAACTCTGAAAAATTATTCTTAGCGTAAACCTTAATTTCTGATGTCAATAGCAAAGCAACAAACAGTTTTTAAACTTTAATACTTTGCATTTCCTCATAGATATGCATGATTTACCCGAATAAAAATTTTCATTGAAATCTGTGACATGTGAGCCGCAGCCAATTTGCTCATTTCCCATGGAATGACCCATCTTCACACATCTAGTTCACATCTAGTAATTTTTATTACATTTTCATTCCCTTGTTATAGTAGCAAATCGCAAACTGCTAAATTACGCAATTCATAGACACATCTGCTTGATGTTAGACTAAGAGATTCCTTGTACATCAAAATAAAGAATGAGTTTGTTTCCAAACATCAGTATGAGAGAGAAATCGGAAACAGTTTCTGCAATCAGCGAATCGGTTTTCCTTCCTCTTTATCTCTCTTTTTTTTCTTATTCTTTTCTTCCTCTATCTTTCTTTTTTCCCTTTTCTCTTATTCTGAAACCCTCTCTTGATGTCACTTTTCTTGGCGCCCCTCCACAAAATGCTTCTTACTGTCAAATGCTTCTAAAAGGTTTTGTGACAGTACAAAATCGGCAGGGAAATTTTATTGGATTTGTATCAAACTGCTTATTTCCCAAAAACAACGTTCAGTAAGTGGATCTGGATACAACATATGCATGATAAAATGAACTTTGAATGAACTTATCTAATTGATACAGTAGTAGATTTTCACGATTGAAGTTCAAAATTTTTGCAGAATTTTTTCTCTGCCAAAAATTTATAATTGAAGCAGCTCCGTCATGGGGGGTAGGGGGGCGGAATCCCTGTGTGCTTGTGGTTTTGCCATTTATTGGGATAATTTACACTGGATACACACCCTACGCCCTCCCCTGGAAAAGTTCAAAATGACGGGCTTGAATTGAAGATAGTTTTAGCGCCAAGAAGCTTAAGCACATTTTATTCGGGGATCACATTTTCTGTTCTCCGAACTCTAAACAAATCTAGGGCTAATCCAGCAGTAGAAAAAACTTCTTTTTTTTTTTGTAGTTCACTACAACTACTTCATTACAAATGTAGTTAACTACAACTACTTTTTTAAACGTAGGCTACAAACTGCTTTCGAAATGCAGTCACTGCTTAATATTTTAAAGAAATGAATTATAAAATTTAATCTATGCTCGTGCTCAAAAAAATAAAAATAAAATGTTGAAGATTGAGGGAAAAAAAAGAAACTGGGAAAAATGGCTTAGAATAATAAATTAGCTTATTTACAAATAGAAAATATTTTACTATATCAGTTGAGATTGGTGTATTCATATTTTTAGAGCTATTTGTCATTTTCTAAGCATTTTTTACTATGTTTTCTTTCAAACTTCTACTTTCTCTGAACAAAAAAAAAAAAAAACTTAGCAGTATTTTTTTTTTGCCAATTTACTAGGCACTAGACGTTGAGAACATAAACCTACAGTGTGCATTAGGGTGGGGCGAAAAATAAAAAGTTTTTCAGATCAACTTCTAATAGTTGCCAAAAGTTGTCTTTGGTGATAGTTAGCTTTTGTGCAAAATTTGAGAAAAATCGGTTAATATCTTCAGGGGGCGCTGCGATCGCAAAGTTTTACCATAGCTTTGTTATGGATTTTATGGTTAAAATATCAACAAGAATGCCTTTAGCTAGCCTCTTTGCGTTTTTTTTACTCAAAAGATGTTTTCATGCATTAAAAGCATATGAAATGACCCACAAACATTATTTTATATGATATATTTATATTTAAAAAAAAATCACTTTTTTTCACGTTTTTGTTTCTTTTTAAATGCTTGAAATATAAATATATCACATAAATTAATTTTTTGTGAGTTATTTCGTATGCTTTGAATGCTTGAATATATCTTAAGAGTAAAAAAAATGCAATGAGATTAGTTAACGGCATTGTTTTTCATATTTTAACTATAAAATCCCGATAAAAGCTATGATAAAACTTTGCGATTGCAGCGCCCCCTGAAGATATTAACCGATTTTTCTCAAAATTTGCACAAAAGCTAACTATCACCATAGACAACTTTTGGCAAGTATTAGAAGTTGATCTGAAAAACTTTTCATTTTTCACCCCACCCTAGTGTGCATTTGCTCGAGCTTCATTGTTCTTTTCTGCTGAATTATTTAACTTTACAGCTTTCTGATCTCGATTCCCGACACCTTAGACTCATTTTCTCCATTTCAATTTTATTCGCTCCTATTTCATCTCTCCTCTTCTACACTCCATTAGAGAAAAATATATCTATATCTTTCTCTCCTCATCTAAATTCCAGCCATATCCCGAAGAAGATATCGATACAAGATGAGTTACCCGTCAAAAATGCTGGCAGTGGCTTTCCCCCGAGCAAGAACAATCCATTAAACTGTCTTCGCGGCCTACGGAGGGATTTCCGCGCTAGAAATAGAATGGGAATACATTGGCTGCAGCAGAGATGAGCTTTGGATAGAGAATGTATCAAGGGTGGAGAGGTTTTATTCTAAACAGCTTGGCTCGGTTGTGCTTGAAGCTAAATAATGACAATATCAAAAAACTAGACTTCAATAAAATTAAGGGGTCACAGTACCTTTATAACAATTTTCTTCAATTTACGTGAAAGATGTAATTATTTGAAACCTTCAATCAATAATTCATTTTCAAACATTAAAAATTTTGCTCACTTTTTTTAAAAATTTGAAAAATTTAATAAAGTTAAATTTAAAAAAAAACCCCTAATCCTTTTTTGTTTTTGCACTTATTTCAAAATTTCTTTTTTCTAAATGATCATAAGCGTCCCCTCTAAAAATCTGTGCATTTATTTTCTTATACATTGATCTGAAAAAAATTTCTGACCTTTTTTGTAAAAAAGTTATAAATCATTCTTAGAAAATTTTGTTTCTAAAGATTTAACAAGCTCTAAAAATTTTAGTAATTTATAAAATGCTCATTCAATGCACAGTTTTGCTAAATACATTATCCTGTGTGCAAAAATATTGTTTTAAAGGTGTATCTTTTATAGAAAAATATCCTTAGCGATTTCAGTGACATGGAAACACTAAGAACTGATCATCCAGAAAAAGCACTTTAAAGTTTGCTTTTCAAATAGAACACATAGCGTGCATGTCCTACAGTCACTCATAACGTTTTTAGTGATTGAGCTAAAGCAATGCTATTTTTTCCGAGTCTTTTAAATAACTTCTACTTTTGAAAAGAGCAATAGAATTTTTTTTTTGGTTTTTTGGTCATTTTTGAGGTAATGTGACCCCGTAAAAAAAAAAGGAAAAAGTTTGTGACGTCTTTTTATTGTTACGGTGTAGCAGCGGTTCTTAAACTTTAGTTAATACCCCCTTAAAGAAATAGTAAGAAGAAATTAATTTTCTGAGGGATAAAGATAATTACAAGGATTGGTTCATTATTCAGTTAAGAAAATTAATATTTTGTATTAAATAAAATAAAATTACTAATCTGTAATAAAAAGTGATTCGTATGAAAAAGAGCATAATAAAAATTTAAGTAATGAATTTGGAGCTCGACTTATGCAGGGTAGAGCCGCTATATAGAGCTGTCTATGTTGGGATGTCTATATACTATGTAGATCCGCATATATAGCCTTAGACTTATGATGTGCATTGGCTGAAATTGCATCAATGATTTAATTAATTGTTTAAAGTAAGTTATATGTTAATCATGTCATTGACAACTTTAATGACAAATTGCTATAAAACAGGTGCTTTCTTTGTCCAAAATATTAAAATTAAATAAAGTATTATTTATTTTTCGTAAATTGAGGGGGAAAATGCAATAGTTTTTTCTTTTAAATTTTTGCAGGCTGAACTTTTTGAGGATATTTACTAACATATCACCTGATTTATTGGGTAATAGCCTAAAAAAGGCTATGAAACGCCAAGTTGTAGGATATTATACCATTACGTTATTGTTTTAAATACCATTCGGGTATCCGAGCCCTAGTAGATGAAATCTACTCGATTTAAGACAGGGTAGGTACGGCTTCCGTTTTTACGAGCACCGTTTAAGTGTAAGACTGTTTTAGCTCAACACAATTGCCATAAGGACCCGTTTGTAGGGTAGTCAACACTTTCAAACGCAAAAAATACAATGAAAGAAGAGAGAGAAAACACGTCCATGCCCAAGCCGGGATTCGAACCCAGGGCCACCGCATCACTAGCAGACGTCTCTGACCACTACACAAGGTATACCGTAACGTATATAGGTGACGGTTTTTCTTCTTTTGGAAGAATTTTTCGATTAGAGGGTTAACCTTTTTTTGGATCCGGGCGCTGTTCAAATAGAAATGTTTCTTTCGACCAGGTAATACGACAGTTGCACCACAGATAAGAAACTCCAAGTAAGACGGGAAGGTACTACTGTCGTAGCAGACACATAAAACCTTGAAAAAAAATCCTCGGCTCCAAAGGGTTGAAGTGAAAACTTCAACCACGTCCTCATTTGGAAAAAAGACTTATGGTACAGCATGTGTGTACCGCCCGGTTCTTAAAGGGTTATTACATCGGTACAATAATATGAACTCCACAGCAGCTACAGATTTGGAGGCTTATTTGGTGCTTTTTAAAGCGGTTTAAGATAACTGTGTGCGCGAGAGAACAAAAAAAAAAAAAAAAAAGTGCCAAACAAACCACCAAATTCATTTAAACGCCATTTCTACAGCTGCTGTGGAGTTAATACGTAAGTACTATTACATCTTTCTGTCAGCGAAATAGGAGGTAAACCCAATAAAACTTCTTGGAAATGAAAGAAAATTCTTTAATCATTTAATTAAAATCTTTGAACAAACCGGACTCTAAAATAAAAATAAAAAAAGTAGGATAACCTTAAAATATGAGTCACAAACAAAGAATCTGTGGAAAATATGAATTTCCAGAGCAGATACAGCTCCAGAAATCAAAAATATTGAAGTGTGCCCACAATAGAAGGATTTCTCGGAAGTACTGACAAAAGCTCCCGGACTTGAATGAAGAAAAATGCGTGATCCCGTAAATTGCTTCGCGGTCGTAAGAGGAATGGAGGAGCATCTGTGACAGCTACTTTGAGAACTGCAATGAAAAGATCCCTTAGCATAAATATAAAAGCAAGTGTATTGAAAATGATAAAGTTGATCTTTAATGTGTACATTACTGAATAGAATATGTGGTAGAACATTATTAATTTACACTAGTAAACGTAATTCTGGACACTTTATTTATTTATTTTTTAATTTCACCATTTAATATTGTATAATGAGTTGTTAGATTTATTAAATCATTCATCATTTCGTATGCATATTATACATTTTTTAAAAATTTAAAACATGTTAAAATAAAAATGATATAACTTCGCAATATTAAATCAGTATTTAATGATAAATACCAAACCATGAGTTTCGATCGGTTTTGAGCTAAAACGGTGTCACATTTAGTTGGCAAAGCTAAATATCTAAATAAATTAAAATTCATTCAAAAACTATCTTTGTTTACAATTTGCATTAAAAAATAAAATAAAGGTAATCTTCACATGAAATTAATACGTTCATATTAGAGAAGTTATGAATAAGTGATTTATGCTGGATAAAAAAATTCAATAATTCATTATACATTGCTAAAAATGGTGAAATTAAAAAAAAAGAGTCGGAATGCAAAGAATCTGTGGAAAATATGAATTTTCAGAGCAGATACAAAGTCAGAAATCGAAGAATACTGACAGTGTGCCTACAATAGAAGGATTATTTGAAAGCATTGACAAAGGATCCCGGACGTAAATGAAGAAAAAATGCGTGATCCCGTAAAATTGCTTCGCGGTCGTAACAGGAATGGAGGAGCTTCTGTGACAGCTACTCTTGGAGAGCTAAAATGAAATGATCCGTTAAGATAAATATAAATGTATTAAAAGGATTCGTGATAAAGTTGTTTATTGTGTGTGTATGGCATGGAATATAATATGTGGTAGAACATTAATAATTCACAGAAGTCTATTTAATTCGGGACACTTTTGAGTTTTTTAAAGATTTCAACATTTTACATTGTACATAAAGAATAACTATACTTATTTATTTGTTTCACTTAAATTATTTATTTACAACGTGCTCATTTCATGTAAATATTATACATTTTTACTTCCTTTTTACGTAGTAATTCCCCAGCAGTCAAAAAAAAAAAAAAAAAAAAAAAAATCCAACTATTTGTTCAACAATTGATGCTTTTTATTAAAATGAATTCCCCTAGAGCACTTTTTAAAATACTTTTTTTATGAATTTTTAAAAAGATGTTCTAACGATATTATGAAATGATATAAAAAAAATCGAGACGTCCCTTTATGTGCATAGAGTTTTCTTTCACATCAAGCTTATCCCTTCCGCCTTGACGTTTTAAGGTCAGAGAGCTACAGACGTCGAAAATCTTGCAGGCCATATATTTCCGGTCAGAGTTATCCTTTCCGGGAAGCGGTCTTATCAGCGTCTAGCAGGATGCGGATGAAATAACTTCTCGATACCCAAAGAAATATATTTGCAGATATTCCAACATATGGAGGCACCGTGGAAAAAATGCGTCGGATTTTACTAGTTCCGAATGCTAAAATATATTTTCATTGTATATTTTTTCTAGGGAACCAGTTAAAAGAACGCTATTTGGCAAAGATATTATTTGTACAGGGTTTATGTAGAGCCGAACAATTATTAAATATGCATACTTATCCATATGCATACAAATAGTTTATGGAAAAGGAATTTGAAGGGCCAGGAGGAAAAAGATGAAAGTGACCAAAAAGCGATTTCGAGAAAAACGAAAAACAAAGTTTGATTTCTCGTAACTCCCTTTGTAGTTAATATAGTTTTAATGCCCATTTCGGTCGATTCTCATATTTTTTCCTCCTTGAGCGCTAATATCTCAAAATTGACGAAAAAGTGACTTTCATCTTCCTCCCCCCCCCCCTGGCCCTTCATTTAAATTCTGGCATTTTTCTTAAGTGATAAAAAGACTTTGCAAAAAAAAAAAACCCTTTAATTTCTAGCAAGAAAAACATATTTGTAAAAAAATAATTTCAGTTTTTCTAACAAATTAAAAGTTTTCCCAATCAGTCAAAAACTGAAGTTTTTGAGACAGTTTATCGTTTTATTTACGTAATATTCTTTCTCCATTTTCGGATTTTGTATGATATAGGTCGGTGAGCTTTAAGAATTCCACTGCCAAAAACGTTCAATATCACCCTCGCAGCACTTTTTTTTTCTTTTAACAGACTGTTTAAGTTGGATGCGTTTGATTCTGACACCTTATATTATTTTTCACAAATGGGAGGGGGCAACATCCCCTCAAACGGTCCCGCACCCTCCCTAAGTTACGGGATTACCCGACAGAAATAACAGCATTCAAAAAAAAAAAAAAAAGTAACTCACCACATGAAAAGATTCTTGGCATTGTTTTGAAACATTCAAAAAAAAAAAAAAAAAAAAAACTCACACCGTGAAAAGGTTCGTGTCATTTTTTTTTGAAACGTATAAAAAAAAGTAAGGAATACCATAAAAAGGTTCTTCTCATTTTTTTTTTTTTTTTTTTTGAAACATACAAAAAAAAAATTACACATACCATAAACGGTTCTTGTCATTTTTTTAAATATGCAAAAAGAAAAAAAAATAACGCATACCATGAAAATATTCTTGTCATTTTTTTGAAACATACAAAAAGCAAAAGTAATCGATACTGTAAACAAAATTTTATTTTCGAATCGTTCTCACGTTAGAACAACTTAAACGATAACATGTCACCTATATTTTTGTACAAACTCTTTCCTGTCTCATCCTTTATCGTTTTCAAAGACACTCCACTTTTGTTTTCCGAAAATAGCTTCGGGATAATAAGTTTCGCTTTCATGATGACTTAGAGCGTGAAGGCTTAGAGCGTTTGAAGGCAAACACTGTTTCAATTTTTTCGAAAGGCACAAAGTAAACTTTTCCTCTTTGAAGGTCCCCTCTTTCATTTTACCCGTCTTCTTTCAAGGAGGAGAGTTTGACTGACGGTTCTTTTATTTCTTATTCATTCTCTTCATTGGGTATGGAACATGAAAGCTGGCTGGATATCAATTGGGAAGGCTTGACTTAACGAATTATAATTTGTTTTGTTTGTTGGGTGTCTCTGTGCTTTGTAAACTTCATTAGTTTAATATGGATAAGATGCGACAGAATATTGTATACTCGAGTTTTAGAGAATGACGAGGGAAATTGCTTTTGCAAAATTTTATGCGTGTGATTCGAAGTCAAGGGATAAATAGTCGTTTTTCTAGCATCGCTTCCTTTTTCTGCATCGAAGAAAAAATAGATCATGACCATAAAGCAAGTATACAGTGGGCGCCGCTTATACGAATCACGTTTGTTCTAGACAGTTTTGATAAAATAAACGTATAAAGTAAACTTTTCCTCTTTGAAGGTCCCCTTTTTCATTTTCCCCGTCGTCTTTAAAGGAGGGAGGTTTGACTGACGGTTCTTTTATTTCTTATTTATTCTCTTCATTAGGCATGGAACATAAAAGCCGGCTGGAAATTAATTAAGAAGGCTTGACTTAACGAATTATAATTTTTTTTGTTTGTTGGATGTCTCTGTGCTTTGTAAGCTTCATTTATTCAGTGTGGATAAGACATACACGCTTAGAATAATGCATACACGCATTTTAGAATGACGAGAAAAACTGTTTTTGGAAAATTGTATTCGTGTGATTCGAAATCAAGAGATAAATAGTCATCTTTCCAAGCATTGCTTTATTTTTCTGCATCGAAGAAAAAATTCCAAATGACCCATTTAGTTATTTCAGTATTCAGCAGAAAAATTTCATTTTCAATGTTTTAGCTCAAAAAACATCTTAAAATAAATGCAGTTGAACTCTCTAGTACATTAATTTTTTGCTAATGCAATACCAGCAACGAATTACTAAACAAGGGTAAAAAAGATGTATCGTAAATACGATTTTTTAAAAGTAATTAAATAATCGGATGATATGGAACATGGAATCATTGTAAAATAATGAAAAAAGAAAAAAGAACCATGAATCAGTGGAACAATACGTTACAGTTAACGAAAAACATTTGAAAAAAAAAAAAAAAAGCTTACCAACTTTTTTCTATGTGCTCAAACACACATACAAATTTAGAGTGAAGTACAGTCGCATCCTATTTGGCTAATCTAACAATATAGATTGGAGCTTTAGATTAAGTTTTTAACTATGACTTTACTATAAAATAAATTTGTCTTGCGTTGACTATTGTGGATCCCTTTCCCCGCGTTAACCGAAAGGAAACAATTCTCCACGCGTCTATAAACAAACATTTATAAACTCGCTTCACATTTATAAAAGGATCGTCAATAATAATAAACTAATGAAGTAGTAAAAAAAATGAATTCCGATATTTTGGCACCAGGCGGAGGGCGGAGTTTTTGCCTTAACGAATAAGAAATTAAAAAAAAGGTGAAAAAAAAAGTAAAAAGCGGTTTTTTGTGCTGATGTGTGATGAACTTCACTTAAAGTTTGATAGAGTAAATGTTGGGATTTATTTATGTTTTTTTTTTTTTTTTCAGAATCTCTTAAATGCATTGTGGGTGTCTACCCCCTCTCCTTAGAGGTGTATCACCCGGTGCAAACGGTTACCCCCATTGTTATGCCACTGTATTTGATTGCTTAACCCTTTAATGCCTGACATTTTTTCCCCCAGAGATATTTTGTATACTGGTTACAAACAGTGTTTAATGGACAGGAAAAATAATTGAAAAAATATCATGTAAAAAATAATTTTTTTATTAAGGAAAGAAAAATCGGCCCGTAAAAGTTACGATAAACCCCATAGGGTACATACTTTTTTTACTAAAATTTTTTTCTGCTTACGATATAATGTTTAAAAAGACATTTTGTAAGAAGAAATTAAATCAGCAATTAACATAAACTGGGAAGCTGGGAATAACTTTGAAAACTTAGCTTTTTTCTGGAGATTTTGAACGATGTAATTTTTGATAAAGATCATAATAAAACTACTACAGAACACACTTTACAATGGTTATGTGCTGCAATGGTTTTGAGCTGAAACGGTGGCATATTTAGTTGGCAAAGCTAAATATCTAAATAAATTAAAATTCATTTAAAAACGATCTTTGATTACAATTTGCATTAAAAAATAAAATAAAATAAAGGTAATCTTTACATGTTAATAACGAATTCAAAAAATACCAAGGTACTCATTGAACACTATTATTTGGTAGAAATATTCATTTTGGGGAAATTCAGGCCTTTTTTGGACCGTCTCTAAAAAGGGACGCTAGGCATTTATGGGTTAAAAAATTTAAAATATATCCGAATTTCAGTAGTTGAATTTTCAGAAACTCATAAATTCGTTTTGGGTGTCACCCCCAACCCCCCCAAACTGTGTCTGCCTTTGCGAATGCCCCCGTAATAGTGCCACTGTATTTGATCAATTGAATGTATTTTTAAATGTTGGGAAGAAATTCAGAAATGAAATACCATCTATATTTTTTATAAATTCTTAAATATACTTTCTTGTCACATCTTAGAGGCGTGTTACCCGGCTGAAACGCAACTTGCCGTGTCTCTTGTTACGCAATTCTCTTTTTATTCCTTTAAAAAAAGCTATTGGCAATCCTATTTTTGATGACCTTGAAATGTATGAATAAATCTCGTTGCTAACAGTTGGTTGTTCCGAAAATATTTATTGTAATATTTTTATAGAATGTAGTGAAAATAGGAAAAAAAAATCGATCACAGCAGTTTGCTTCATCTATTGTGAACTTTAAATTGCTTTTATTGACACAACGCAATTCTAATGCAAGAATCTTGTTTATGAAATTATTTATGGAAATGATAATGCAACTCATTTTAAAACGACTGCAATTTTGGCGACGTCTCTGATTGCGCAATTGCATTAATTATTCATATCGTTCGTCCCTCAAATTATTCCTTATATCGGCTGTCAAATGGTGTGTGCGACAGCACCGCCACCCCTAACAGAACGCAGGTAGACTCATTCCCTTTCGAATAGGGACTGAAAACAGAAGTTCGAAACGTGAAAGTGAATTAGTATTTGTACAAAGTAATATTCAAATTCATTCGGCCGAAAGTCCGAAAAAGTGTAAATCGAACTTGAACACGACAGCGATATTTTCTCTCTCGTCGTTTTCGCCGAGTTGCTATGATCTTTTTTTCTTCCTCCCGATTTCGTGTTGAAAGGGTCGCTCGAATGGAAATCGATGATTTTTTCTTTCTTTTATTATTATTCCATCGCAACTGAGAAGCTGCATCGATTATCGGGCTAAGTGTATGTAGATAAACAATGCCCCTCTGCTTGTTCGATAAGAAAGGGTTAGTGGGCCTGCGAAGGACATAATGTCTGAATTATGGGCAGAAATGGGACAAGTCGTTCAGGTGTTGACCTCTTTAACCCATTAATGCCTGACATTTTTTCCAAAGATATTTTCTACACTGGTTACACGGCTACATAACACACTTTACAATGGTTAAGTGCTCCAATCTGTTAATAATGAATTGAAACAATATCAAAGTAATAATTGAACACTATTACTTGGTTGAAATGTTCATTTTTGGCAAATTCAGACACTTTTTGGAAAAGTGTCTAAAAAGGTGCGCCTAAAAAAGGACGCTAGGCATTAATGGGTCAATTGAGTCTGGTGTTGTAGGTTTAACATAAAGTACAGTCTTAAAAATTCGAGTCTCGAAAGACCGAGGTTCCGATTTATTTGAGGCGCTTTAACAGTTACAATATTGCAATACACCGCTAACTCGTTTATTTCGATCCATGGAATGCAGTTTGGGGCTTATTATGCCCTCATCAGCGTGGAAGACGAAAGTGAACGAGTTGGAGGCAAAAATCCTCGAATAGAGCAAAGAGATCCGACAAAAACTGGTAGCTAATGTGAAATTAGAATACTTGCGAGCGACCGCACATGGGAACGATACAACTCGAAAATTTTAAGGCAGAGCTCGGGTATAAAGCAGAGAGTAACCGCCCCTAAGCAAGGGCTAAGGCAGAAACAAATATTATTTGCATAAAAATCGAAATATTTCGCTGTTATAAAAAATCTTTAAATACATACATTAAGGTATTGAAAAGGTATTTAGGCAGCAACGACCCAAAGGAGGGGTGATGAGAGCGATCGCTTCCTCCTTAAGGGACTCATCACTGGTAAAAATGTTCAATATTGAAGTTGAAAAAAAGGCATTTTTAGACTATCTTTGATAGCACCTTCACCTTCACACACTCCAGGGCCCCCCGTACCTACCACAACTCGTGGTTTAACCGGGATAGGACCCTGAAGAGCGCTCTGTTCTTTTTGAACAAAAAGCACCAAGGGTCGAGCAACGACTTCGCCCAGCACCCCCGGCGGTATCGTTTCACTTGGAGGACTTTATGACCCCCACTTTTTTAACGTCACCCAGCCACCATTAATCAAGACGGTGGATCTTTGATCAGCTGGGGATCGAACCCGGGTCCCTCCGGTCACGAGTCCGACTCCTTACCGATCGGGCTACCACGGCCCTTTGATGATAGTAGAAAAGAGGTTTAGGGCTCTCTTCAGGATTCGTTTCGCAATGGAAGTCCAAAACACATGACATTTGTAAACCAAGATGTGCAGTAAAGGATGCGTACTAAAATCAATCGCCCATTATCCTTAAACCACTTCTGGATCCGTAATAGCAAAAATTATTCCAGTTTAGAGGTCAGTGTCAACAGCACTCGCCAAGCAGCATGAAATGTTCTTTGACTTCTATAGAGGCGATACGATATGCTTTGGGTACAAAAACTTGATAAAAAAAAGACTTCAAATTAACTTTATTTTACTACAATGAATACAAAGGTTAAGCAAAGAGACACTTGGTAGGTCCTATTTGCAATCAAAAAGGGGGGTGCTCATTACACAACTTAACGTTCGCCGTTCGAGTTGTATATGTACGAAAATTTAACCTTCAACTGGCCACGATAACATAGTATGTATCAGTTTCTCACAAAACAGTTTACAAAGAATAGAAATATGTTAAACTCAGGTTTTATTCACGAACTTAGTGAAAAACATTGTTTTTACTACCATATTTTAAAAAGTCAAATTTTAAAAATTTACAGAAAAAATACTGAAATAATAGCGTCTTCTCCGTAACGGACGTATTTCGTACAATACGCCTGTTACAGAGCCAGAATTTACAGAACAAACTTTTGCGTGTATTGCACAATATACTCACCTTTTTATTATAGAAGGTTTTAAAAACTATTTTAAACAGAACTCGAAGTTCATTGAAATTTTTTTATCATTTGCATGCTATTGTGCTGAAAAAATTTTACGATGTCTGAAACATTCATAATGGTTTCTGTGAAGAAAGAATTACAATGAAAATGCAGAGGCAACGTTTTTTAAATATTAAAACGAAATGAAATACACGTGGTATAGACTGCCGAAGAAACCGTTTTCGCGTTGTGATATTTTTTCATTCTAGGGTGAAACTCAATAAGTCAATGAAATAGTAGAAAACTTAAAACTATGCTTTCTCATTTACTGGCTTTTGTACGAAAATGAGGTCAGAGTTTTGGGCTGAAACGTTTTGCTGATATCACCGTAACAAGATCTTCTGCAAATGTTCTCCCCCTATTACTGTGGATTCTTCGTAATTACTGCAAAAAATAGATGAACTTCGAATAGTTTTTAATTGATCGTAGAAATGTACAAATGTATCAATGTAAGTTTTCCTACGTATACTCACATACACACTAATAAACAAGAAGTTCTGTTAAGAACTAAACGAGCCTACTTTCCCGTACATCGACATCGGCATTCTCGCATCTGATCATTATTCTCTTGATTATCTGAAACTGAAAATTATGTCAAACATACCTTTTTAGCACATAGAGCTGATTTCGAAAAGCAAAATATACCCCTCTCATCAGATGAAATTGACACGTAAAAAGTAATTAACGAATAAATAAAGCTTTGTCGCACCTTTTAAAGAATGCAACTGTTACAGTTCCTCCGTAGAAAAAATCCTCCATTGTTTTCAAAAAAAAAAAATAATAATAATAATAAAATAAATAAATAAAAGTACAAAGAGCATCAAAACGCATTTTATCAAAGATAGAAGAAAAAAAAACTCGTCCGTTAATGTCTCGAATTTCACTTTTAATCGGTTGCCAGTTGTTAAATATAAATAAAGAATAAACTGTTCTCGTGAATGAAAAATTTTTGTTACAAAAAAAATCGTCTGCCAAAAAAAAAAAAATAATAATAATAAATAAAATAAAACAAATGAATAAATAAACAAAAAATCGTCTGCACAGTCAGTCATTTTTTTTTTCTGAGCCTGCATTTCCGCCACGTTTGCGGAGTCGGAGTCGGAATTAAAGTCCTCACAGAAGATTACTCAGAAAAGTACTTTACAAACACTTTTATCAAAACCATTTTCTTACAAAGTTAGTTTGAAGGAAATCCGACTTTAAGTTCAGAATCAACATTCAACTTAAATTCCCCGTAGACGCTAATGTTAATTTTTTTTCTGAACGGTTCAATATTGAACGAAAAATGGTTCAAATCAAAAAGCAAAATATGGAAATGTATGGGAAAGCCTCTCCGAGATCTTTCAAACAAAAACAAGTTTATTCCATTCAGACAGTTCACTCAAAAGTTATTAGGTGGGGAAAGGTTGCTTGAACGGTTCAATGTTGAACGAAAAAATGCTCAAATGGAAAATTTAAATATGGTAATGAAGTATCCTTGCTGAGATCCTTCGAACAAAAAAAAGTTTGTTCAAATCGGATTGTTCACTCAAAAGTTAGCATCGCGGGACAGGTTGTTTGAACGGTTCAAAGTTGAACCAAAAACTGTTCAAATCGAAAGATCAAATATGGGAATGAGCTGTACTCGCCGAGATCTTTCGAACAAAAAAAAGTTTATTCCATTCGGACTGTTCAATCAAAAGTTATTAGGTGGGGAAAGGTTACTTGAATGGTTCAATGTTGCACCAAAAATGTTCAAATTGAAAATTTAAATACGGTAATAAAGTATCCTTCCCGAGATGCTTCGAACAAAAAAAAATTGTTTAAATCGGACTGTTCATTCAAAAGTTATTAGGGGTGACAGCTTGTTTGAACGGTTCAATGTTAAACGAAAAATTGTTCAAATCGAAAATGTAGATACGGGAATGAAGTATCCTTGAAAAGATCTTTCGAACAAAAAAAAGTTTGTTCAAATCGGACTGTTCACACAAAAGTTAGCATCGCGGGACCAGTTGTTTGAACGGTTCAAAGTTGAACCAAAAATTGTTCAAATCGAAAAATCAAATATGGGAATGAGCTGTACTCGCTGAGATCTTTCCAACAAAAAAAAGTTTGTCCAAATCGGAATGTTCATTCAAAAGTTATTAGGGGGGGGGCAGACAGACCGACAGACCGACCGACCGACCGACACACAAATTCCCCATCTCAATACCCTACTTTCAAATTTTTAATTTTTCGATATTCAATTTACCTTTTTATTTTTTTAACTTGGCGATATTTTTTGGACTTGGCGATATTTTTTTTACTTGGCGATATTTTTTGGACTTGGCGATATTTTTTTCACTTGGCGATATTTTTTGGACTTGGCGATATTTTTTCGATGCATTAAGAGCAAGAATCTGAGAAACTGTCACGCCTAGCATTATGAGGTGATTCATGACCTCTCAGATTTTCTCCCAAAAATTACCAAATGTTTATTATCTTATTGAAAGACCAAATCCAGAATATTTTGCGTTGTTTAGTTTTTATGGATCCCTAACGTTGAAGGTGCAGCATCAAAAATTAAGCGGATTTTCAAGACATGGTAATTGCTGTGAGCCAAAACTCATACCAGGAACTGTTAAACTGCAATTTTCTTTTTGTATATGGAATATAGAAGGTTGAAACTTTACAAAATGAATGTTAAATTTGTGGTAAGTTATTGCCGTAAGGTCAGTGAAGGCCCTCAAAACAGGGCATTTTTGACGTTTTTTAGCGTTTTTGAGGTCCAAAAACAGCTTGTACATTTCAGTTGCACGGCAAAAATAGTGTCGTTTGAAAGACCAGTGTAAGTACTTTAAAATAATGTATAAATAACCGAGGAAAGTTCAACGTGCTTTTAGTTTCGTAAGGCCGAAATATGAAAAATGTCATATTTTACCGATATTCAAACGGTCATAACTTCCTCTGCCAACAACATATTGCAATATTTTTTTTGCCAATGTCATGTTCTATTCTTTGTCTTAACAGAACAGTTGATTCCTTTGAGGCGAAATGTAAATTTTTTTTTTACAAAAAATGCACAGAAAAAAATAAATTTTTTGTAAAAAATTTTTTCACATTTCGCCTCAAAGGACTCAACTGTTCTGTTAAGACAAAGAATAAAGTATGACATTGGCGAAAAAAATATTTCAATATGTTGTTGGCAGAGGAAGTTATGACCGTTTGAATATCGGTAAAATATGACATTTTTCATATTTCGGCCTTACGCAATTAAAAGCACGTTGAACTTTCCTCGGTAATTTATACATTATTTTAAAGTGCTTACACTAGTCTTTCAAACGACACTACTTTTGCCGTGTCAACTGAAATGTACAAGCTGTTTTTGGACCTTAAAAACGCTAAAAAACGTCAAAAATGCCCTGTTTTGAGGGCCTTCACTGACCTTACGGCAACAACTTACCACAAATTTAACAATCATTTTGTAAAGTGTCAACCTTCTATATTCCATATACAAAAAGAAAATTGAAGTTAAACAGTTCCTGGTAAGAGTTTTGGCTCACAGCAATTTCCATGTCTTGAAAATCCGCTTAATTTTTGATGCCGCACCTTCAACTTTAGGGATCCATAAAAACTAAACAACTCAACTTTAGAGCAAAACATTCTGGATTTGGTCTTTCAATAAGATAATAAACATTTGGTAATTTTTTGGAAAAAATCTGAGAGGTCATGAATCACAGGCGTGACACTCTCTCAGATTCTTGCTCTTAAGCTACTTTTAATACTTTTTTCGTCTTTCTTTTGTTTTTAACGGGAAAGTAGGCTAAAAAAGAAAGAAAAAACAAAGAAAAAAAAATAGAATGAGCTTCTGTACTTGACTCATGCTAGTTTTTTTCCTCTACCAGGTCTGTGCTTTAATTAAACGACTGTAGCTCATAGTTATATTCATTAAGTGATCTTGCTCAAACATTTAAAAATTTGTTCAGAAATGAGCCGATTAATTAATATTAAAAATTAAAAAAAAAAAGCCGCTTACTACGCTAAATGAAAATCAGTTTTAATTTACAGTGTTAACGAATTACATTTTCTGTTGACTTTAGTTAATTATAAATAGCAACCGAAGCACTAATTGGTAAAACTCAGTTCAAGCAATTTTTACCTAATAGAACTATTACCCAATTAACATTTTACAGATCGGAGACTATTTTTCAAAAAATGGGCGATGGAATTGAAATTTTAATTACGTTTCTACCATGCATGAGAGTATAGTTTGTTTTTCTAAATCTTACTCACGCCTCTAGAGTATTAACATATAATTACGTCTTTAATTACTTTTATCATGAAATACTTTTAGCTTAAAGGATAGATAATCATTTCGGGAGATGATAAAATGAGATGAAGAATTACGGCCTGCGGGTTTAATTTTAATAGGTTTTGTATTTCGTTTTAATTGATTAATTTTTAAGAGTTTATTTTTTCTGTGTAACACATATTCCAATTTAGCAGATTTTTGAAATGTAGTCTAAATGTTCTTTTTAGCCTACTTTCCCGTTAAAAATAAAAGAAAGACGAAAAAAGTATTAAAAATAGCTTAATGCATCTAAAAAATATCGCCAAGTCCAAAAAAAATTGCCAAGTTAAAAAAAATATCGCCAAGTCCAAAAAATATCGCCAAGTAAAAAAAATAAAGAGGTAAAATGAATATCGAAAAATTAAAAATTTGAAAGTAGGGTATTGAGATGGGGAATTGTGTGTCGGTCTGTCGGTCGGTCTGTCGGTCTGTCGGTCTGTCTGTCCCCCCTTAATAACTTTTGAATGAACATTCCGATTTGGACAAACTTTTTTTTTGTTGGAAAGATCTCGGCGAGTACAGCTCATTCCCATATTTGATTTTTTGATTTGAACAATTTTTGGTTTAACTTTGAGCCGTTCAAATAACCGGTCCCGCGATACTAACTTTTGAATGAACAGTCCGATTTGAACAAACTTATTTTTGTTCGAAAGATCTTTTCAAGGATACTTCATTCCCGTACCTACATTTTTGATTTGAACAATTTTTTCGTTCAACATTGAACCGTTCAAACAAGCTCTCACCCCTAATAACTTTTGAGTGAACAATCCGATTTAAACAAACTTTTTTTGTTCGAAAGATATCGGCAAGGATACTTCATTACCGCATTTAAATTTTCAATTTGAACATTTTTTCGTTCAACATTGAACCGTTCAAGCAACCTTTCTCCACCTAATAACTTTTAAGTGAACCGTCTGAATTGAATAAACTTTTTTTGTTCGAAAGATCTCGGAGAGACTCGTTCCCATATTTCACTTTTCAATTTGAACCATTTTTCGTTCAATGATGAACCGTTCAGAAATTTTTTTAACATGAGCGCCTACTGGGAAATTTAAATTGAATGTTGATTCTAAACTTAAAGTCGGATTTCCTTCAAACTAACTTTGTAAGAAAACAGTTTTGATAAAAAATGTATGTTAAGTACTTTTCTGAAAAATCTTCTGTGAGGACTCTGATTCCGACTCCGATTCCGCAAACATGGCGGAAATGCAGGCTCAGAAAAAAAAATGACTGACTGGGCAGACGATTTTTTGTTTATTTATTCATTTTTTTTAAAGTTTAATTTATTATTATTATTTTTATTTATTTATTTATTTTTTTTTTTTGCAGACAATATTTTTTTTTGATTACAAAAATTGTTCATTCACGAGAGCATTTTATTCTTTACTTATATTTAACAACTGGCAACGGGTTAAAAATAAAATTCGAGACATTTTATTAACGAACGAGGTTTTTTTTCTTTCTTCTATAAAATGTGTTTTGATGTTCTTTGTACTTTTATTTCATTTTTTTTTTCATTTGAAAACGATTGTGACATTTTTCTACGGACGAACTATAGCAGTTACATTCTTTAAAAGGTGCGACAAAACTTTATTTACTCGTTTATTTACTTTTTACGTGTCCTGATCACCTGATGAGAGGGGTATATTTCGCTTTTAGAAATCAGCTTTAAGTGTTATAAAGGTATGGTTGACATAAAATTCAGTTTCAAATATTCAAGAGAATATTGATTAGATGCTAGATTGCCGATGTCGATGTACGGGAAAGTAGGCTCGTTTAGTTCTTGACAGAACTTCTTGTTAAATATTGCCAATAAAATGCTGTACCAAAAGGTTTTAAAACCTGTCTTGAGAAAAAAAGAACAATTTTTATAATTGCTTCTTACGAAAATTTTCAGTTTAAAGTAGGGATGCACCGATTAATCGGCCATAATCGGCTGCTTTGCTGATTATTCATAATCGGCAAAATTGGGCCGATTAATCGGTTGAAAAAATATTTTTAAGTATTATTCTTTAAAGTGTACCTTCACTAAGAAACTATGATGAGCGATTTTATTGGCAGTAATAATAATCCTCACAGTTGATATAAAGTTTTTAATAAATTAATTCTCCTACTTTGAATAACACACATAGACAATAATGCAACATTCTTCATGTGGCGATAGTTTTCTCCTTAGTACAGTGCTTTTAGATAACCTCTAATTTTCACAAAGAATAAAAGTCTTGAATTAAATTGCTACTGATTATTACAATTTGAAATTAAAGGTACCTCCTCCCACGACCCCCCCCCCCCCTCTCTTTTTGAATTTTTATGTCCAACTAGCCGGGTACCCGGCCCTGCTCGGGTTTCTGCCGGGTATGGTGTTTTAGTGACACTCTTTCATGAATTTTTCAACAATAAAGTGCATATCTATATACACAATGGCTACTTCTGTAAACAATGGTATTTTTTTCTGTCTGGACAAACTAAAAAACTGTATTACACACCGTAAATAAAAATGCAAGCTACAAATAATGTTTAGGTAAATCGGAAATGGGATGAATCCTAGTTTAAGGTCCGGCGATAAATTATTAAATCTGGCAACCCACAGAATTATCATTGTATGATTGGATTATTTGGCGATTTTAAGCTAAATTATTGCAACCCTACTACTTTATTAAGCTACAGTCTGAAAAAAATCGCCAAACCCGGACCCTAAAGTAGGATTTTACCCGGAAATGTTATAAGCTTGGTACAGGGTGCGGCGGAGAAACTTGCAGACTTGAAAAGTCAACTAAGGGAAAAGTACTTCATGTATCAGTTTACTACTTTTTATAAAATATGGTACCCATTCTGAATTTTTATATTTGTTAGATTTAAAAACTACATCGGGAAGAATGGTGGCCCTTGTTAATGATGCACTCATCTACCCTAGATTTGAAGTTTTGTTGCATTCTTTCGAGCATATCGACTGGGATGTTGGTGATAGTAAGCCGGATGTTGTTCTTCAGGCGTTGCAGGGTCCGGGGCTTGTCGTTGTAAACGATTGATTTGAGATACCCCCATAAAAATAGTCACAGAGTGTCAAATCGGAAGAGCGGGCCGGCCACACGTCACCTTTCAAGGAGACGTTATCACTCAACTGGTGAACCACAGCAAGTTTGTAGGGATGAAACTGGAGTTCGTTGTGAAGAATTCGTCTCAGTGTCCAATCAAAAATCCCCAAATCAGCAGCGTGTTTACGCGCCGAACGACTGGGAGAGCGCAAAAACGACTCCCTCACTTTTTCGACGTTTTGTTGGGTTCTGGGAATCCGTTGACCTCCTGGGCCTCTTTTTTCCACACCCCCACTTTCCCTGAATATTTTCTCCCACAAAACAGTCGATTACCAGCCAGGAATGGGAACAACGGGCTGAATTTTGAGCCGAGTTCGGAAGGCACGTTGAGTGGCGACCACCGAAAGATTATTTGAAAAGTAAGATTCGGCCGCGAACGCTCGTTGCTCCTTCGTCCAACGCATGGCGACAACTAAACTATGAGATAACAAAACTTCAGGACCCTCTCTTTAAAATGAGACTCTTCCCAATCCTTTTTGACCACTCCTTGCTAATTAGCATCCAATTAAAATCAGCCAGTTTCTCTGCCGCACCCTGTAAATTAGAATAAATATGTATTTATAATATCAATCGCACTGGAGTCAAGTATTTCAAAACATTACACTTAAAATGAATCCCATCATTAGGTCATATCCTTGTGACTACAGTGGTGAAAACATCTTACGTACCTAACTTAGAAATTTTTTGACTATAAACATTTTCTGTTCTCTAACTGTTGCCAAAATCAATTATCTTTTTATTTACCCCGTTAGCGATTATTGGCACAGATGAATCTAAAAATCCTAAGAAAGCAATAAATTTCATACTTACTTCAGTGAAGCCTTGGTTCACATTTTCATTATTATCACTATTAATATTGTTGTTGCCAGGCAATTAATTTTTGCAACAATGGACTGAAAATTTAATCATTCAATGGGGAAACTACATGAAATTTACTATTTTCCATAATAACTTTTTTAAACTAAGCTTTCTAGAAATAAATTATAGCTTATCCTGCTCCCTGTTACTGTAGCTATCTACGGTGAAAAAATTGTTAAAATCGGTCCAGTAGTTTGGAAGATTACCCCGGACATACGGATACAAAAGTAGTCTTTTATGTATATAGACTAGCGGTACCCGCACGGCTTTGCCCGTGGTATAAAATTAAAAGTTCATTTGTAAAATAATTGATATGGCAGAAAAAATGCTCTTATTTTAGTTATAATTCAACTACAATTCCTTCAAAGTATGATATAAAAATTTGGTATGGACCCTACACTACTTCCTTTTACGTGTACATTTCTTAGTAGATGCCTTAAGTGCTAAAATAGTATTTGGAGGGAGCAAGATAACAATTCAAATATTTATATCCCTAGTTTGCCACGAAACAATGCAAAAAAAATGTTTAACAATGATTAATCTCCTAAATATTGCCGATTTTAACATCATTCAGTGGATTTTTCGCAAAATATCGCCAATAGCGCCAAATTGAACCCCCCCCCCAAAAAAAAAAAAAATTGAAAAAAAAAATCGCCAAATTGGCGACAAATACTTGGCGACCAAAGGCTTGGCGATATATCACCAAGTGGTCGCATCTGCATTGAAATTAACACTGATTTACTCCATAAAGGGGGGAAAGCATCCCCTTGTGACATTTAAATGAAACCCCAAGGGGAGATGCACAAAAATAAGTAAAAAGAGAAAATAGGAACAATTCTGTTGCTCACAGAAACGAACAGAAATCTTACCAAAATTTAAAAGAAGAAGAAAGTTTCCTTTCCTAGCTTTAAAAACAAAACAATACATTTTCCGAAATGAAACACTTTAAAAAGAACGTTGAAATGTCGCAATTTATACGATATTTGGTTAATCTTTGTGCTTTGGGTACCCCTTTCTCGCTAAAAGGGCGATAGACGCACCTACTACTGTTTCCAAACGTTGCCAAAATCAATATTGCTGAAATGCGAAATCTATGAAAATGGAAAAAAAAAAAAAAAAAAAAAAATCCGCCAAATCTTTTAATTAAGTCATTAGTATATTGGAAACAGGGTTGCCAGAAAAATACTACGCTTCTTATTTGAGCCGAAAAAATACTACGTAGTATCAAAAATACTACGTCTGGCAACGCTGGAAAAAGAACAAAACAAAAATAAGTATGAACACGTAACCATGGTAACAACATGAAAAGTTGATTTCCGTTGGTAAAATAATTAATTTCATCTCTATTTTCAAACAAATTTTATTCTCGAGCAAAACCATTTTAGAATCGTTTGGCTTGCTTTACTGAAGGTAAGCCTTGAATTTCGGGATTCTAAAAACAATTGTTACAGCTCTCCTGATGATCGTAGACACTTCGAAAAAACTTCATTTTGTGCAGAAAATTTCAAGCTTTCGAATGACATACGACTTGAAAATGTGTATGAAATATTTCTTCCCTATTTTATCGAATTTCCGCTAAGAATTCGAATAGAAAAAGAACGAAATGGAATTTTCGAAAAATCGCTTCGAGGTGCAAAACTAAATGCTACAAACTAATTTTGTGCCAAGTGGTATGAAAATCGACTGAACGGTTTTGGCGCTACGCGCGAAACAGACAGAAAGACAGACCCACCTTCAGCTTTATTATTAGTAGAGATTAATATAATCTCCATATATTATTTCTCTAAGCCGAATCCTATACCCAGTCGAAACTCGCTCATTTCTTTATCGAATTGCACGAAAATTTATGATTTTGAAGCTTATCCCGCGGGCTATTGACGAAAATTAGACCCACCCTCTAAAAACTGTCGGTTCGTTTTTTATTCGAACTTCAATTTTTGGGCACAAAATTGACCCTATCTAGCCGAAATAATTGTCGTATCGTCTCCATTTTGATTTCATTCGAAAGATTAAAAAAAATGCGTTCTTTAGAACGTTTCTCCGCTAGCGCCGCGTAACGAGAATCTCGAAAATCCACGTTTAAGCGACTTATAAGCGATTGAAGTTTGAAAAAGTTAAATTTTTTGCTCAACTGTTAAAATCGTTTTACCATTGTTGTTCAAATCAATTTTAAATGCGACATTTCAAGCCAAGGCTTAGCTCGGTAAACCTTAATTGTAACTTTTATTGTTTCAAAATACTATGGTAGTTTTGCGATAACGTTAGTATTTAGTTTAGTGGTAGCCTTGGGTATTTGATTTTAATACTATAGGGTATCACTTTTGTAGTAGTTGTAAAAGTGAACGTGTCTTTGATCTCTTTGAAAAGTTGTCAGAACGACGGCAGTTGATGGCGATGTTGTGCAAACGTATAAGATTTTACAATACAAGATTTTACAAAGATACACATCCAATCGAGGACTGAAATCTTTGAACCTGAATAACTCAATTTTAAGTTTAGAGTTTTTATTTTATTTTATTTTATTTATTTATTTATTTATTTATTTATTTATTTTTGCGGAATTCCGCACGGGTCACCTAGTTAACAATGTGTTAATGTAATATTATTGACAATAGTATGAAAATTGGTTCTAAGAAATTTGATAAAATATTGAAACTATTTTGTGAAAATAAGAAAAATGGAACAAAAAATCTTCTCTCGGAAAAAAAGTGCTTACTGTTTCTAAACTCGGAATTGTATAAGAGAGCAAAAACAGTGATTGTGAAATTGTGGTATTTAAAACAATCATTCTTATCATTAATCGGCTCAGCCGATTAATCGGCCGATTATAAACAACCGATTAATCGGTAATCGGCCGATTTGTTTATCGGTGCATCCCTAGTTTAAAGTTTCATTTTAGCTTTTTTCTAAAAATCTTCTGAAGGAGCGTAGAAGAGAATCAAACAGAAATTTAAAATTATCTCAGTTAAAATGTTATTTTGTATTTAATAGCCATTTAGTTTGAAAATTATTTTGTAGCGACAAAAAGGAAGTTTCAAGGGCTTAAGTGTTTTTAAATGAACTTAATTACAGCCTGGCAAAAATGTCTGACGGCCAATGATACACAAACAATACATATTTTTACACTGCGCATTGCGCAATGAAATATTGTACATTGATCAACCAGGTACAATGTAATGGATTTGTTGTACTTTTTGTACGCTTCATCCCTAGAACATTATAGATTGGTACACCATGAATTGTTATACTGACTATTGGACACTCTTTAGTAATTCATTGTGCGAAAAATACTACATTTCACAACTGATGTGATGTACTGTACACAATGTATCTCGAACACGGGTGCATTAAGAATTAATACAGTATAAAGTGCTTTGTTGATTGCATAGTGGTGCAATGTATGAAAGCAAAAATGTACTAAAGTATGTGAACCGTACGCTAACGAATTCCGTGTTCAATACGTTGCATTCTGTATAATTAGCACGCTGTTGCTGATATACTGCATCATAATACGTTTGGTATGCAGTAGACCAGACATAGCGCCCCCACAGCCCCCCGCGGCGCGTGGAGGAGGGGGGCAAGATATTTGAAGGCACACGAAGGAGAAAAAATAGCACCATGATTTACATAGGGGAAATATAGTTTGTGTTTTACTAGGAGAGGGGGGAGGGGGATTTATAAATCTTGCGGGGCAGCGCGCCTAGGTCTATGTACGCTACTGCAGTAGACCCCAGTTTTAAGTGGGAATTAGTAATTACTATTTTAACTGCAACTTATGTTGCTTGCTAGCGTTAGTAGGGCCGTGGTGGCCCGATCGGTAAGGCATCGAACTCGTGTCCGGAGAGACCCGGGTTCGATCCCAGCCGATCAAAGATCCACCGTCTTGATTAATGGTGGCTGGGAGGCGTTAAAAATGTCGTGGCCACAAAGTCCTCCAATTGAAACGATACCTCTGGGGGTGCTGGGCCTATGGTTTGCTCGACCCTAGGTTCTGGTTCAAAATTAAGAACAGAGCGGTCTTCAGGGCCCTATCCCGGTTAAACCACGATTTGTGGTAGGTACGGGGGACCCTGGAGTGTGAAATGAAATGAAATGAATGCTAGCGTTAGTAGCGTATATTAATTTTAACATTTTTTCAAACCGATGCTGTTTTAGTAATGTTACAAACTCGTTAAGATATTAAATACTTAAATGGAACCGAAAGATTTTTTTTCCTGGGAAAAGCACTGTCATAAAAGATATAATTTACGGAACAGTTCTAAAACATATTAAACAGACTAAATTAATTATCGAATCGTTGAACTAATTGTTGTTGTCTTGTACCAGCCTGGCTTTCAATGTGGGGTGGTCTACTTCACTTTTTGAACTTAACCGTCATTTCGTGTGAAGTTAGACTTCCACGGTGCACACATGCCATAGGAACCCATTTATAAGGTAGGCAACCATGCACAACACCTTCATAGAAAGAAAAATCTGGTATGGACCCCACACTACTTCCTTTTACGTGTAAATTTCTTAGTAGTTGCCTTAAGTGCTATAAAAAGTGCTTGGAGTGAGCAAGGTAACTATTCAAATATTTACTCCCCTCATCTGCCACGAAACAATGCAAAAAATATTTTACAATAGTTAATTTTCTAAATATTGCTGATTTTAATATCGTTCAGTGATTTTTTCGCAAAATATCGCCAATAGCGCCAAATTAAACCCTAAGGGCCCTGCTACACATTGACCTAAAGCAGAAAAATAAAGCAGAAGCGTAAAATGGAGTAAATAGTGTTCCTATGGAAAGTACCCGGATTTTCGGTTTCTGCCTTCAGTTTCGGTCGCGTTTTACGCTGATGCGGAGCAGGGCCCAAATTCAAACAATAATATTTTCGCCAAGTGTTTGTCGCCAACTTGGCGATATGTCGCCATTCGCCAAGTAGGCGTCAAACACTTGGCGACATATCGCCAAGTGGTCGGGCGAATTCATATCACTTGAGCCTGCATTGAAATTAACACTGATTTACCCCAAAAAAGGGGTAAAACACCCCCTTGGAAATATTCGAATGCAACCACAAGGGGAGGTGCACAACTAGACCATCCTCAGAGCCTACATACCAAGCTAGAAGCTTCTACGGCATATAGTTTTTGAGTTATACGACACACATACGCACATACATCCGCACATACGTACATACAGACGTCACGAGAAAACACGTCGTAATTAACTCGGGGGTGGTTGAAAAGGATTTTTCGGCTGCTTATATGTTGATAGGTACATATGCACGTGCTGACAGGTCGAAAAAACTACTGAGCATTCATTCGGGGTGAACAAAATCGAAATTTAGGCTCAAATTTGAGTGATTATTTTTTTCGCGATCACAATACTTCCTTTACTACGTAAAAGGAAGTAAAAAGCAGGAGAAAGAAACTACATCCACGCCCGAGCCGGGATTCTAACCCGGAACCTCCCCAGCCAGACAGACTTCTCTGACCAATAGACAAAGTGGCCGGATATAAAAAATATTTTACGGTCAATAATTGAACTAATTACACATATTAAAAGAAAAACAAAGACAAAAAACTCTGTCAAAATTATGTAGTTCAATTTATGATTTTTGGAGAGATACACTTTATCATAGATTGCAGACTCTTCAAAAAGAAAATAGCTGTCAAACTTTAGACGTAACTCAATCATGTTTTGACTGTGGCCTGCACTTTTCTCAATATGCCGTCTCGGAAACCATGTACCCCCTAACCAGAGAATTCCATAAAACAGATTCTCTAACAGGAGGGGTTCTTCGTTCTTTGATCACCACATTGCGTGTTGAGAGCTTTTAAATCCGACGAAAGTCACGAGTACATTTCTGCAAGTTGTCATATAGATGTCAGAGGGATGTATCAATGTCATTTAGTTCTAATGATGAGTTAAATGCCTCCTTTCGACTTGAACAATTTCTCATGGCATTAACAGTCATTCGTTCTGGGTAAATAGGTAGTCATGAAAAGTTTTTGTTCAATATTTTATTCATTCGCTATTTTAAAAGTTTGGACTTTTCTTTCATTGACAGCAGGTCCGTCATTTATGGGGTCAGTTGTTTTCAATTGCCTTCCTCCCCCTGACTTTGGGAAATCAATGTATTCACATGTAACTTTGCGTAGTTTTGTCATTGCTTGGTAAAATTTACACTGTGTTATACACCTTTTGCCCGCCCCCCCCCTGGAAAAGTTCGAAAAGGCGAGCCTGATTGTCTGTCTAATAACAAAAATTTAGCTTTGATGGGTCAAACGACTCATTTTAAGCTTAATAAATATGAGAATCTGATTACTTTCACTTGATGCTTTACTTTTGTTTGTTGAACAATTAATTTTATCGATAGTTTTTTTTTTCCTGATTTGAGGCAACTTTTAGCAACAATCAGCTTTTGGCAAGTATGCCCTAAGTCCTTTGAGGACTATCAATTTTGTGGTTTAATATGAAAGTTAGTTGTGTAATAAAAAGAAAGAGAAAGGAAGGAAAGAAGAAAGAAAAATTAAAAAAAAAAAAAAAAATTGTCAAAACAAAACTCTATTTTACAAATATTAAGGTTCTGATGTGTGGACAACATAAAAGAATATAAGCTATGAGTAATTTTTACTCTGTAATTTATGAAATGAGATCTAAATTTAGGGCACGTGTGTCCCATAACGGTCCATTGAGGGTTAATGCGCCTTTGGAACAAGTTTTCACTTACAACCCTGATGGCGTTCAAAAAAAAATTCTGCAAAAGGTTTAAATGATTAAATTTTGCTTTTTAAATACGTGTTTTGTTTTCAACAGTTCACAGTTTTGTTTTCAACAGTTTTGTTGAAAACAAAACTGTTGTATTTTACAAGATTGCGTTAATTGTATATATATTCCGGATCTTATTTTCACTTCTGATCAGAAAAGATGTTTTGTATCAATGTATCAATTACAAATTTCCTCCGTATTGGAAAGTTTTCGTTTTAATGACTATCGTTCGTTTTAATGACTAAGTAATCTAGAAGTTCATTTTTACTGCTCAAAAACTATTATTTTTTTCTTTTAAACCTTGATGGTATTTCGTAGGATACATTGTTTGGATTATATACAAGTTCCGTTTTCCAGGCACATGCTGTCCAATATCTATAAAATAATATAAACGCTAAAATGCTAATTTAGTACCATGTATTACATATTTTATGCCTTACTATTCTAAATTTTCGTCTTTAAATAAACTTTTTGTTTTGACTTTTCTAAAAATTCCAGTTTAATTACGAAATGTAAAAAATAACGTGGTATGAGAATAGATAGAGAAGTCCATGTCCTTTACATCGGTGGGATTAGAACGTACATACAATGTAATCCCTTTATTTTTCGCAACCGGTGGTATCTGCACTATCAGCATAGACAGAAACACATTGTAAATGAAGCTAACTTCTGGTGATGACGCTTCGATGTCACATTTAACCAGCTGTTCCAAGTTTCAGTTGTCTTCGTTTAGAAGTAAAATAAATATTAGCATTGTATTTGGGAACTAGATTCTTCGAGAACTTCTTTCTTGACAGAACTGTCGGTATTTTTATTTAATACTGCTATACATTCTGCGTGACGCATTGCACGTTTTCCCTATCCATTTCACTATATGCACATTGTTGCTTAATAAGTTTTTTTTTTTTTATTTCGCTCGTTAGCATTATTTCAAATGTTTCTGGAACTGTGCCGATATTCCATATTTGTTTTTACTTAAAGATTTCGTGCTGGTATTCTAAAACATGTCATTTTGCATTTCGATTGCTAAATCTCTTCACTGAGTAAATAATGTCTACTTGTTATCTGTAGTCTGCCGTGTTCAATGCGGGGGTCTCTCCCTTTTTCAGTTTTTAACTCTTCTAGCTTTAATGATAACACAAGGTTGTTGTTGTCAGGCTGGCATTTTCTAGTGCTCTGCTTCACTTTTATAACTGTACTAGCTGACCCGGCCACGCGTTGCTGTGGCTAAGGTATGATTTAGTTAAAAATTTTATATACTGAGCGAACTACTGTACTACCTACGGTTATAAATGTGCAAATTGTCGTCCTAGAATACATTTGTATTTACGAAGGAAAAAAATAAAAATATAAAAAATAAGCTATAATTTGAAAACTTATGAATGCAGAGAGGTACGTTTAGAAAATACAATTCTGAGCAAAATCACTCTAAATTTTAATATTACACAGGTAAAAGTTCACAAATTACAGTAAAACCTTTTTTATTACAATACAATTGAAATGCAAAATCACAAAAAAATGAATATTGTTTTTCTTAAAAACCCGAAAAGGTACGATATTTACAAATTAGTCGAATTTTGAATCGCAAACTATAAAGTATATTTATGTTACAAAGCAATGTGACGGTAAAAATCGTGTGTATAGAAATAATTTTAATCTTCGCACCATAAAACAGTACATTTTCCCTCCTCAGATTTTTTTTTTTTTTTGAATAGTAAATACCAAATGTATTGTTGAACGATCATTTGCAAATTTATTGCTGCAGATGGATACGCTTAGCAAATACAATTCTGAACTAAATCCAAATACAATTCTGAACTAAATCACTAAAAATTTAAATATTACATAGGTAAAAGATCACATAATGCAGTGAGCCTTTCTTTGTCTGAATACACCTGACATAAAAATCACTAAAAAATATGAATATTTTATAACTCAAAGCTCGAAAAAGGTATGATATTTTTCACTAAAATAATTTTCCTAAAAAAATATTTGTACCTAAACATGAGTGAAAAATATTTTTAAAACATACAAAATAGCATATGTTAAGTATATAAACAGCTTTAATAAACTGAATTAAGTAAAGGAGAAGTAAGCAAATAATACTTTTCCGAATATTGATTTAATAATACTTACACGCACAATTTAAATTAAGAGAATCGGGACGAATATGTCAGAAACCGATTCGACATCCTTTATCGTTGCCACTATTGCTTTTTGCTTCCGAAGCAACTGACAGCCCAGCAGCAGATTTTATCTTATAGAAGTCAAGAATACAGAAAAGCTGGTAGCTAAATAGATAATTTGCAATAAAAAATATATTGCGGTCCTAAATTGAGATAAGGGCGATTCCCTGTAAACTGGTAATTGGCTGTCCGGACGCATTTAAGCATACCGTACTCGATTTTGGACATGCGAAAAGATTCGCGCTATCATTGGTCGAATCGACTTATCGATAGATCTCTTTTCGATGGCAAAACAAAGGCAATGCTACTCTGATGCCAATATGAACTCTCCCAGCTCTCCATTAAAATAAAAGACGAATATTTACTTAAAAATTTCGTAATTTCGTAGTAGAAAATGGTAAAAGCTTTTTTATAACAAGTATCATTAAGTTCATGACAGACAAACTTCTTTGCTAGGATTTGAAAAAAAAAACAAATAGCAATGGAGCATGAGAAATTCGTGCCCACCACATCAAAAAGTCGTTTGTTGGTAATTTTTGAGGGTTTTTTAACGGCTTATTTTAATTTTAAATGCTTTTTTATTTTTTTTAACTTTCTATTGATGTGCATTAAATCTCTTTATACTGCACATTTTTAACGTTATGCTTTTTTTTGTTATTGGAGCTAAAATATTGGAAAATATAATTGAATCAATTGTAAAACATATTATTTTGCTTTAACAAGGTTATAAAAATTTGGAAATTATAGCTGTCGATTTCTGTAAGTCCGCTGAATTTAATGTTATTTTCAATCGTGTGAATTTAATAGGTATAAATATTCCATTTTGTTTCCTATTCTGGTAAATCGTTAGTGCTATCTGTGAATAACTTTGGGGTATATAAATACATAATTTGTTCTTCGGCTTGTCTTGCATTCTTTTTGCTCCATGAATGTTTGATGTAACTGAAAATTAAGAGAGGGAAAAAATTTCATGTAGCACTAAGTACTCGACACTAAACTTTTTTTCTATTTTTTTTAATTAGACGAGATGTTAAACGAAACCCAATAAATATGGTATTATTTAAGGGGACTGTAAATCATTTCATTTCTTCATTTAAAATTTATGTACCTTGTCCCCACGAGATACTTCATCAGGGCAAGTAATCGGGAAATTTTCGTCATTAATAATTAGTCGGATAATCACTAAAAACGATTTATAGAAATTCCTGTGAAAAGAAAATGGATATGAACATTTTTAACTGTCTAATGATTAATAATTCTTGAACTGATAAAACAGATGCTAATACATGTACATTGTACACATGTTGCATTAAGAGTAATAATAAAAGAATATCTATACCTTAAACCTCAAGCACTTTAGTAAAAATTTAATATTTTCCCTCTTTTACTTAAAAATAAATGTCTAAGATACTATCTTGTTTGTAAAAAAGAAATATGTAAAAATATAAAATACAGTATTTTTGCAGCACTTTTGGAACTGTTTTAGAAGGGCGCGAACATTCATTTTTCCCATTTATCAAGAACAGTAATCCAATACATTTGGAGCGCTGGTTTTTAGTTTTAAAAGAAAATTTCATTTTCATAAATTGCTTTCCGTGTTTACATATAGATGGCACTACTACGTGTTTTGGGTTGAATTTGCATAGAAGTTATTTCCATGTTTATTTTTGAAACAAAACACTTTTTAGCTTAATTCTAACAATTTTAAATGTTTATTTATTGTGCGATGTCAAGGCAGTTGGTACCTATTCCCCTCCCTCCCTCTCCTAGCACGACGTTTACACTCTGCTCTGACATTTTTCTTTCATTTCCCGTACTTTCCGAACCTGTGGGCGGCGTTAGGCGATTGATTGACACGCAATTCGACCAATGATAGCACGCATCTTTTCGCATGTCCAAAATCGAGTACGGTATGCTTAAATGCTCCCCGCGATTCTCATGCGGAAAGAAATAATCTTTGGAAACATTATTTGAATAACGAATGTGTACTGCAAGTTTCGTAGCTAAAGTTCTGCGGCCCAAATAAGAAGGACTGCAGAACTTCAAAGGAAGCCTGCGCAAGTGTCATCACTGAAGTTCTGCGGAAAAAACAGAAAGGTTCTCTGAAGCTCAAGTCAAGTCGTCCGCACGTCTGCTGTGGTCTATATGGCACATGGCAGGCTACGGCGCCGACATTATTGCCTGCTGCTCTGCAAGACATGGGCTACGAGCGAAACTTTTTTTTTTTTGCGCGCTTTCGAACTTTAACGGTTTCTTTTTTTTTTTTTTTTTTTGCTTAATTTTGAATGGAGTTGTTCTGCAGCCTCGATGTCTGTTCTGCGACGTACGTCGCCGATTTAGCAGTATTCTGCTTTCGGGGTATAAAGTAAAACATAATTGTGATATGTGTTAAGCTTAAAAAAACTAAAAATAACTTACTGAAAAACGAAAAATAAAAGTCAATACAAATAGATGATTCATTCGCATGCACGCTTCTTGACCTTATTTCGTCTTTTGGGAACACTGAAAACCACACATAAGAGAATAATTTGAACGTTAACTAACCAAAAATAATAGTAATAAAAAATGAACAAAAGTAAATGACACCTGAAACTGAATGATTATAAATGCAAATAAGGATGGTTGAAAGCTTGCATAATAGCTTAATGACTAAGACTGATGAAAAACAATTGTTTTCCTACAGTTAGCAGCTTTCTTATAAGCTCTCTTAGTTTAAAAAAGGAAATCAATCTAATGGTCTCACTAAAACAAAGCTATTTTTAGTTTCTTTGCACTCATTAAACATTTTTTAAATGATCTATCAAAATTAATTATGCATAGACAATGAACACATTCATTAAATGTATGAGAAAATGAATACCTTTTAGTTAATGTAAAAATTTTATTGAAGTAGGACTTTTCAGATGTGTTTAAAAATATAATAATGTTTGAATTTAAAGTAATTTTATGTAATTCATAACACAGCACACTCCATATCACTGAAATTTTTAGAGAAGTGTTTTAAGGGGTCTTTTCCCCTTTTTTTGTGAGACTTGTTTAAGGAGCGGGAGGGGGGTTAGCAACTTTTCATAAGGGAACACAAACTGAGGGAAAAAGTCATTGAAAAGGAAAATCAATATCTTCGACATGGATAAAACACTTCAAAAAGAACAAACATAAATTGTTAGACATTGATATGTAATCTATCACAGTGAGCTATAAAAATTGCCTTGAGAAGGCAAATAAAATTTTATGAACTAAAAATAATTGTATACCCCACCCTAAATGGCCTACGTCTCGCTGAAATATAAAAAAAACATAAAATAGTAAGGTTCAAAAAAAACTTGAATTTGTAGAAAAATGGGATAATCTTATTTTATACTTTACTTATGTGATGTTAAATTTAACAATCAATAAGGTTGTCATTGATTTTTTAAAAAAATGTCTTGCAAAATGTAAGCCAATTCTTTAAAAAACACTATAAAAATGTTTTCCCTTTTTTGAAATTAATGCTCACAATGCATACAAATTTGTCAAAATAAAATAGGTTCTGCACATCTAAAAGTAAGTGCATTTTAAAATGATTACATGTTTGATTGAGACCAGTACTTTTGGCCACCAATATTGGAAGAATCATACCAGTGGGATGGCATATGATGTTGTGGCTCCCACTGTGCTTGGCTCCTTGCCATCGGGTTGGGATCACTGGGGAAATTCTCTCGACAGTATCCAACGTGTCTGCGGTTAGTTTTGGCACAGTCAGAATTGAAAGCAGGCTGTCCTTTAAATATGAGTTCGCAAAGTGATTTACCAACAGAAGGCTCTAGTTCCTATAAAGAAAGAAAAATTTAAGTTAAGGTCGTAATGGGTCATAGCCTGTTACTGGTAACCATTTTTGTAATTGTATTTGTTTATTAGGCTTTTCCAGAACACGACCGAATTCACACCAGATAAAGATTCGGGATGGACCACAGCCTACAAGACTATAAACTAGTTATAGTATTGAAACCAAGTTCAAATAGAATTTATGAACATTCCTAGCACTTAAAATTAAGTGTAGTTAAATTATATACAGTGAAACTCCGGTGATTCGACTATCCGGTAAGTCAACTTTTTTTCTGATGGTCGGTCCAATGTTAATTTTAATGGGAGAAAACCTCTCTCTCAACTTGACACATTAGCAGAAGCTCCCATAAGCCAACTTCCAATTGCTGGTCTTGTCTGCTTTTTGTTACAATATTATTTTACATTGACTATTTCTGCCAACTTTAGACTGAGGTTTTTTGATCAGTCAATCAATTATTTTCTCTTTAAGAGAATTCCACCTTGTATCCAAGGGAATCAGCCACCACATTCAGTGCTGTTGGTGCAATTCTAAGGCTAGGAAGAGTAGGATAGAAAGAAGACACCATGATATGTTTCAAAAACAAGTGTGACAAGGACTTACAGCCTTCAATAGACATGATTGACAAGGAGCTCTTATCTCTTTAAAAAATATATGGATTTATTTTTTATGAGATATTCAAATAATGTTATTTATTTTGTAACTTAAGTTTCAAAAAGAAAAAAAAAACATTTACTGGGATTAATTTTTACAGTGTGAATGAGTGGTAAATACTAGCAAATGGGTAACACGAAAGACTTTTAAGTAATTACAATTAATGAACCTTGATTAGTTGACAACTCGCTTAACTCAACATGTTTTTGTATCCACTTGGGGTGTCGAGATATCAAGTATTCCACTGTAGCTGATTTCCATGATTTTCACTAATGAAATTTATGCATATAGTACATATTTTTTTTAATGCAAGGGTTATGTTCTACAGAAATGCTGCAGAAATCAGAACCGCCTAATTAATAGTAGTGTTAAAATAGGCAATAGATTAGCCATACATTTAAAAAAAAACTTGCTATTGTCGGGAAACGGCACAAAACTTTCAGTCGTGTGTCATCAATATTGGTAGTCTCTTTAGCTTTGTCACCCTTAGTCACTTCTATAAGTTCTCTGAAATATGTGAGTTTAATAACTTAACTTTTCAAAAAGCTCTGGCACCAATTGTGAAAAATGTCTTCAGTGGCTCAAGCTCACTTATTTGCAAACCAAAATGCAGTTTATTGCATGTTATATACAATCTCAGGAATTTGGAGTTTGGAAGAGGTGACAACTTTATTTGTTTGAAATATCACATCCCAGCAAAATATCAAAGTTCATCCATCTAACACAAAGTAAAAATGTTACATCTTAAACCGTGTATAATCAAATCTGCGTAAAATAACCCCACATAAAATGAAAGTCTACTGTATACATATATTCCTTTTCTTCTAGAGTTTAAATTACAATCAAATACATTCCTACATTTGATAATTGTGCTTAATTTATACGCATAATGTGGCGTAAAATTAAAGGGTTTACAAATAAAAATCATTTACCTGGCCATCTCGAGAGATCTGAACTTTCCGATTGTCATTCCAGGCATTCTGTAAGTGCCTCGTACTTTGAAAAGGAATGCTAGCCCTAAAAATAAAAAAAGTTATATCATTAAAACAATTTTAAAAATTCAAAAAAGAAGTCATTAGAAACTTTCCAGCACGATTAAGAATAGCAAAATGAAAGAATGATTTGTAATTACTTTTTCACCCATTTTATCTGATAACAAGGGCCAAGATTTGCGACACTGAATTCAGAAGGACGCTGGTCTGATATGATCTGCGTGAACTGAGCAAAGCCCTGGAAATGTCCACTTCCTTGTATTGAGAATATGAGAATCACTTCTTTTCCTTCCTGCAAAAAATGGCATTTCATGAGCTAAGTAGGAACCATAAAAATTTAAATTTAGGTTAATAAAACATGAAAATAACAATACACAAATAAATGTTTTTCTGTCTAACTTAAATTGACAAGGCTCAAACGTTTTGAACATCAAATTTTAAGCTTCAAGAGTTAAAATAAAATAAAAATACTGTCTTTCTACATTTGCCGTAGTACTGGCAAGCGGCGAATTAAGAAGACACTATTGGATAAAGATGAAAAAGGAAATATTTGATGCACTGGTTAGCTCATTTTTATATGACTCTTCTTAATTTCGATGGCAGCACACACACACTCATCTGTAATATGAAAACTGATGATACTTCTACAAACTAATATATGCATCTATTTATGCCTGTAAATCGGATGTTCAACTTTCCATCTAATCAGTGGCCATACAGTAATTAAATTAGAATAATATATTGCTATCTTCAATTAATACTTTTTGCATTTATTTTAATATCAACATTTAAAAAAATACTTTCCCTACAATGAGATAAATTAAAAATTTCAAGTCGTATACTTAAAATAATAACATTGTTTAAGAAGTCTAATGATATGAAACAGCTACCTTTACTGCACCAATAAGTTTTCTTTCAGTAGTTGGAGTAAATGCCCAAATATTTTTTGCCATTGAGACTTCAACAACTCTGGAAGCACTGGCTTTTATAATGAAGTACCGAAACCTGCTGTTCATGCTTTGAGCACTGCAGCTTGGTTTGGGCATCTGCTGCTGGTGACTGCTGTAAGATTGTGCCATTGCACGTGAGTGGGGGCTACATCTACCATAATTATCACCATAATTTGATGCTAATGAGCAGTTGATAGGTAAGCTCGGCGGTTCATCTTGAAAAGATGGCATACCTAAATATAAAGAAAAAGGGTTAAACTTTAGAACTCATGAGATAGTTGAACGGCATAAAAAGTGTTTCCACTTGTTTCTATCTTATTAACAAGTTAACACAATGACAAGATGATATAAGCTTTTAGCTTATAACTTTAGGGTTTTTGTATAAATGAAGTCTTGCTTTGGGGGGGGGGGGACTTGTGATTGTGTGATTGTTTGTAACAAGAGGGAGGGAGAGGGCAGACACAGATAATATAGATGAACACCTAAAAGCTGTTTGCAGAAAGTTTCCAAATTTTGCAGACAATTTTGATATGTTTGAAATAAATTTCTGTATTATAACACTTTTTGAGGAATCCCTAATTAATATCATGAAAAAAGAGTAAATATAATTGAAAAAACATGCTGATTGTATAGTGGTATTCCAAGTAGCATCAACTCATCAGATTTTGCTCGGCAGATCATCGAACTCCTCGTAAACTGATCCCGTAACATTGTTCCGATTAGTATCCGAGCACAGTTTTCGATGAGCTACTTTTCATCGGAAAGCGATACCCTACCGATCAACTTTCCCGATGAAAATAAGCCGAGCATCCAAAATTGATTCTAAATTCATCGGCACGGGACTGCACTGCTCGTAAATTGCTCCAAATTTCATTGTATTGCGAGCAAAACTCATCGGATTTTGCTGCTCGGATTCTGTTTGGCCGATGGACATATTGGAGCAATGGCTGATAGACATATTGGAGCAATTCCCGATGAGAACTCATCGGATCCGATATTATCGGCCGATGAGATTATGCTGCTAGGGATACTATATAATTTTTACATTTTTGCTGTTAGCAGCGATATCAGACTGAAGTAGTACAGCACTTTTTTTGCTGAAAATTTTTAAGAAATTTAATCTGTTAGCAGATAGTTTTAAATTTTATCTAGGTCTGTGAGAGGGTAACAATAAGTGTGACATCACACATTTTTGTTAAACTTTTGATAACAATATGTTTAAGTAATGTTGCGTGATATATATCAAAGAGAAGGGGCATGGTGAAGTGTGACACTGGGAGGGAGGGCAACTATGTAAAAAAAAAAAAAAAAAGTCATTGGTGAATAGCTCCTCATACACAAACATTCTGTAGCGCTTGAACAAAACAATATACACTCAGGCACATTGAAAATAGCGACCCAAGAAGAAGCATCGGATTGAAATGAAATTTAATACACATGATACAGATGAGAGAATTACTTGATCTCAAAATCAAGACAATTGAACGAATACAGGGTGTGCAAAGACACAAATACAGAGCAACTTCAATAGCTCGTTGGACCACTTCTAGCTGCAACACATGCCACCACACGGTCCGGCATCGAGTTGATTAGACGCCTGATGTTGTTCTGAGGCAGATGGGCCCACAAATTTATAACATCCAACTCCAAATCATGCACAGAGTGACACGATGGCACCTGACGTTTTAGCTGATCCCATACATGCTCTATAGGGGATAAGTCGGGGGAGCGGGCGGGCCATGGAAGAGTCTGAAAATGACGTAGGAAGTCTTGAGCAATTCTTGCTGTATGTGGACGAGCATTATCTCGCTGGAAAATTGCCCCTGGGAGACCATTTAAGAAAGGTCCTACATGGGGTCGAAGAATATCATCAATGTAACATTGGCCAGTTAAGTTTCCACGCATCACAATTAGATTGGACCGGCTATCATAGGGTATGGCCCCCCAGACCATTACACCAGCTGTGCGGGTTTCGACATTGGGGTGCCAAGTTTCGACATACAGATTCCCTGTATTTGTGTCGTTGCTCACCCTGTATTAGTTTAATTGTCTTGATTTTGAGATCAAGTGAGTCTCTTATCTGTATCATTATGTGCATTAATTTCATTTCAATCCGACGATTTCTTCTTGGGTCGCTATTTTCAATGTGCCTGAGTGTATATCTATCTCAAACTACAAAATACCAGAAAAATGGCTCAGTTAACAAAGGGGAGGTTTAATTTTATGAACTTTCACTCCGGGGCTATGTCGGGCATACTACTAATGAAAGTTATTTCCTATTGATGAAAAAGTAACAGAACAAACAAAACATCAAAACAGATATCTAAGCAGATTTTTACAAAATATTTTCTTCAAGACAGAATGTGACCTGTTTCAGTATTGCAATGCAGCATGGTGGAAAAAACTAATTTCTGGCATAATTTATTTTAAGGCATAGATATAGGGTGATACAAAAGTCATGTGTTTAACTTTTAAAATACAATTAATTTCAAATACAATTTTTTTTTTCTTGATGGCAGCACTACATTTATTTCAGAATGACAGTCCATTTTTTTAAATATTTTCATTGCACACTGACATTTTTAATCGTATAGTTTATAATGTGGTCAGGATGCTTATATGCCTGCTCACGAGGTAGATGATTGACAAATTAATAACAATTTCACAATCATTTAAATTAAATAACTTTAAACTAAAATAGTCTGAATTTTTCTAACTATGAACTTACCTTGTACATTATGAGGATTATTCTGACCATAAAAATTAGCTGCCTTATGATTTGGACTAGATTGCATTTGCCTCCCTAAATGGGGAGGTGGACAGTAATCAACCATCAGGGATCTTGGTCTTTGACCAATGCCAGAAGGATTCTGGAGGTTAAGTGCTTGGTCCTCTGATGCCAAGACCCCAACAATTGTGCGTATGACTGCTTCATCTGATTGATTCATTAATTTCGAAGGTGTATGCATGCGTTTCAAAAATAAAGCATGCCATTTCTGACGAAGCTGAAGTACTAAGCGAGCAATCTGAAATGAAAAAAAAAAAAAAAAGGATAAGAGTGCTTTGTTTTTTAAGTCAATTAAAAATAGAACTTCATGTTTGAACAGCAAAAATGAAATAAGAGTAGATATTTGGTCACAAGATTGATATTTTAAATGATTTCATAATTGTTTTATTTGGTGAATAAATAAGAATTTTGTAATGAAAATCTCTCTAATTTTTTGAGTAATTTATTACAGCATCATCAACGAAAAGTTACTTAGTAGCAATACCACAATGTCAATTTGATAAAAGGCAAGTTAGTACTGAATTTGTGGCAGAAATTTGTTTAAATTAAGCTCTTAATGAGAGTTCCTTCTATATCTTTCAAAAATTCACTTAGTAACAACACCCCAATGCCAATTTCATAAATGGTATAAGTTAGTACTAAATTTGGCAGAAATTTTCACTTGACTGAATTAAGCCCTTGTAATTTTTTCTTCTATATCATTCGACAAAACATCAAAGACCAAATAAAAAAAAATGAGATGCAATATTACTTTCTGTAATATTTGTTTAAGAATGGCTTTAAATTGCAATTTGGTAGCATAATGGTGAATGATAAAACTAAAAACATTGGCAGATAAGCAGAAACATTTTTACCTCAGGCTCTACTCTAAAAGATATCCAGTCGTCTATCTTAAACATTGCTTTCTGATTATCGTATTTAGTATCATCTTCACTATCTTCTTCTTCCATGTAACCTTCTAATCGAGCTGAAGAAATAAATTAAATTTTAATGAATACTATGATTATTTTACATCATTGCAAACCAAAAGACTTTAAAAAGTTAAGAACAGAAAAAGGAAATCAAGATTGTAGACATTACAAGGTTTGTGTAAAAAAAGAAAAGTTCTTGGGATGAGCTAGTTCTTGGTAAGCAAGTCTATAAAAGAGATAAAATTGGAACTGAAGTGTGTTGGTGTAAAGCTATAATCCACATTTGTATGCTTTCCATAGTATGTTAGCAAGTTTTGTCATTTTTTAAAAAATAGAACTGCATGCACAGATCTAAAAACTTGAATTCAAAACGTAGGTAAGTTTCTATAATTGTCACTAAACAAATTATGTAAAAAAATTACAAACTTAGAAAAATAGAGACTTCAAAACAACTTTATTATTGAGAGGTTTTTCAAAACAACTTTTTCTTAAACAGTAACTTTTTGCCTTTAGAGTTCAGGCTGGTATCCAGTCAGTATCAGAATCTTTCTCATAAGATTTGGAAGTTTATCGTTGGCCCTGCAGAACAAGGATTTTTCTGGAATTGGTGCAATATAAGTTCGTGAGAAACAGACAGTTTCGAGGACTAAAATTCAACAGAGGTTGCTTTTTGTACATATCTTCAGAAAGACAAAACACTTCAGGTACAAATATTGCGCCACCCTTGGTTCAAAAGGTTAATATGGAGTTGTGAAACACAGTTAGAAAAGTAGAGTTGTATTGCTTTCATATCGCAAAAAGCAATTATCTAATTAAATCAAAACTTTTAGTTTTAAAGTCTAAGATCTATAGGATTCCCGACTGACCAAAAGGCTAAATTTAGAAAACAGATTTTGAAATAGCATACATTTTGACGTTAAAAATTCTTATGTATATTTTGGGGATTTTTTCAAATACGCTATTGGCACTGTGTAGCATTTATATAGAATTAGTATTGTTTTATTGAAAATTAAACCTAGGTTGTTCATTTTGGACCCTAGAAATTTATATTAGGCATCATCATGATGCCCACAGGTTTAACTTCTTATTTCTAACACTGGTTGGATGGGAATATTTAATCAAAGACTTTTTCAGTTCTCCATTGCAACAGCTTGTATTTATGAAAACGACATAGGCAAAATTATTTCCCTTACTTACCTTGATCTGGTTCATGGAGTGCATCCAGAGGCAAGCGTGCTGGGCCAGCAAACAATGCCACGGTCAGAGGGGTGATGAGAGTGCAACAGTGGGCATGGGCGATACTTCCAGTTCGCATCATTTCCTCATAGAGAAGCCAATCACAGGGCAACTCATTGATCATTTGTTTCATCAAAGCAGCCGCATGCAGCTTGGCAGGTACCGACAATTTATTCAAAATAGATGAATGGTGGAACTTCACTTTGCTTTCTTTTCTGCGAATAAAAGATTGTGCAATTAGTTCTACATGCTCGAACTTTAAATTCAACAATGGATAACATTGAATATATATATTCCTTTGTTTTAAATTTAAATTCCTTCAAAATTAAATGCAGCTTTTCTTACCTAAGCATGTTTTACACTGAAAAAGTACAAATAAGGTATTTCAATCTAGTGTTTTATAGAATACTAGCTGTGTTGCCTGCCTTTGCTTGGGACTACATTGAAGATAAAAGTTATGTCAAGTGACGAGTGAAAATAAATAAAAGTTCCGATATGAGAACAGTCGATATTTTGCTCGCAAGTAGTACGAAAAATGAGTCAATCGCCAAAAAAGTTTTGAATTCCAAGCTACAAGAAAAGCCTAAAAGAAAAAGCAAGAATTTTATTTGTCCATACTCAAGAAAAAAGTGTAACACCTTTTTCTTGTTAATGATTTTCTTCATGCTAATTAATTTCTGTCTCGTTCGTCGCACAGACGACTTTTAAAATCTAATTTAAAATTAATTTTACCAACTCAAAAACGCTCATATATTTTTTGCTGTGAAAATATCGATTGCAATTTGAAAACTAGTGGAAGGTAATCTCTAAAGGGTATTTTTTGGATTATTTAATCTAAAAAGGTATTTTTCGGGATCTTCCAATGAGACCAAAATCAAGATGATCCGATAATTATTTCGGGCAGAAAGAGCATTTTAAAGCCATTTTTGAGTGATTAAATTGAAATTTGCACGAATCGGTACTTTTTTGTGTTTGAACCCCCTCCCTGTGAGTCTTCCTAGGTGGCCAAGTACCTCTCTGGCAAATTTTGTCAAGTTCCAACATAAACTGTGAATTTGCATAGGGAACACATATATATATTCTTCAATTTTATTTATACGGATTCCAAAGTATTGAATAAAACACATACTGTGTAATCAACTGCTGACGATCTCTATCCACTCTTATCAAATTTGGATGTGTGCCTGCACACAGTGCAGCTTTCACAACAGCCCAAATTTCAGAGTTGCTGTTCAGATCTCGTATGTCTCCTGATCCTCTGGATCTCACAAACCCTGAGGCTCTCAACTGGCCCAAAAGCTGGGAACGCATTCCGACAATCATCTCCATCGAAGCAGAAGAGATGAAATTTCTACTACAAAATCCATGTTCATGGCCTTCTGCTTTAGCTTTTTGCCATGCCTGAAATGCAACATACAATGAATAACAAAACTCTTCAGAAATTTAAAATAATTAGAATTGCTCTAACCAACAATAATTTATTAGCAGTCTATGGTTGGGGTAGTGGAATCAAACTTTACTTCATCTTAACTCAGTCTGACATGTGAAGGAATGACTTGTTTTAAAGAAATATTTAAAACTTGGGTACTTTTCTATTACAGGTATGTCATATGCTGGGTGATTTGTTCCCCTTGTACCTTGGCGAAAATAAAAATGTTCTTCAAGTCATTGTCATGTTTGCTTCTATTCTTTTAGTTTTAACAGACATGTGACACACTGATGGAAAAAAATACTGAAATGCTACGGCATCATGATTATCTATCGTAAGTCAAAAAATGATATAACAAATGTATATTACGACAATGTATTAAAAAATCTGGTATGGGCCCCACACTACTTCCTTTTACGTGTAAATTTCTTAGTAGTTGCCTTAAGTGTCAAAAAAAGTGCTTGGAGTGAGCAAGGTAACAATTCAAATATTTACTCCCCTAATCTGCCCCGAAACAATGCAAAAAATATTTAACAATGGTTAATTTTCTAAATATTGCCAACTTGGCGATATGTCGCCAAATTGGCGTCAAACACTTTTCGACTAAAAGCTTGGCGAAATATCGCCAAGTGGTCGCGCCAATTCATATCACTTGAGTCTGCATTGAAATTAACACTGATTTACCCCAAAAAAGGGGTAAAACACCCCCTTGGGAACATTCAAATGCAACCACAAGGGGAGGTGCACAACTAGACCATACTCAGAGCCTACAT